>CAUHTR010000316.1:0-149256 GCA_959609185.1 Schmidtea polychroa
AAAATCGATAAAACTGGTATGAGAATAATGTATGAGCGTCTGTGTTGATGGGACAGAATGTTGATGGGTAAGAATGAAATAAAAATCAAAAATAATAAAAATTGTAAATATAAACAACTAATACTTTGGATATAAGAAAATAATAAAAAATTCAAAAATAGGAAAAGGGGGCGATAGAAAATAACGGTATAAAGAAAAAGGGGATAAGCATAAAACAGTGAATTGCGAAATAGAAAATAGATAGATGATGCAATTAATTAAAAATAGGGGGAAGATGTAAACTACGTTAAAGATTAAAGGGGTATATTGAGTATTTGATAAAATGACTAAAATTATGGACAAGCTGGGATCAAAAGGGTTATGTAGACTAAGATAATAAACTAGAGGGAAAGGATAAGAATGCGCGGAACATCATTTAATGGATTGGGAGCCTAAACTAACAGGGTAAAACAGCTATTGAACTTACATAATTTGAATAAGGAAATAAATGGGTAGAGGTAAGCTAATTAAAGGGAAATAAGAACACTTAATAAAATGCTGAATTAATAAAGTATAACTTGATGGAATTAACCGGCTACATTATAAAGAAACTTGAAAATTCGTAAATTTAACTAACAACTCACTACAAAGATTGAATTGAAAAGCAGAGCAGTTGGCAAACACTCAAGAAGGACTGATCTTAAAACCAAGACCAGTAGATGATGAATTGTGTATAATGACGAGAATTGCTACACCAAATGTGGGAATTAACTACTCAAAGAGTATATCAGATTCAAATTTACGTTTAGATAAGGCCAAATTTAACATCAAATGGCAAGAATTAAAGATAAAAATTTAAACGGTTGAAGATGCGATAAAGAGGCGATCGATAATGAATTCAAATGTTGTGTGTGTAGAAGCAATGAGATAAAAATAATGATGGTACCTTGCGGACATCTATGTTATTGCCAAGATTGTGCATTGAAACTGAAGCGATTGTAATGTATGTGACGCAAACATGAGAGAAAGAGTAGTAGTGTACCTCCCTGAGGGAGATGTAGAAAAATTGAAGATGATGAAATGAATTGCAGCCGAGTGTGAGTTAGTAAAATGTTAGTAAAACTAATTCCATAATAGCAACCGAAAGGTATAAAACATACGTTGAACATAGACATATGAAATACACAAAAGCCGTTAAATAAATAGACAAGCAACACACAAATTAAATTGGCGAAAGCCGTGAATTAAATACAGGACTGGCTGGGATCGCATCAAGTGTGAGCTGATCTATAAGATCAGTACGATTACCATTTTTTTTTCTGTTTTTTTTTATTTTTGGCATAGAGAGACAGGACCATAAGGGGATGAGAAGCATATCGTCCCTACGATGCTTACCCGGATGGGGAAATCCTGATCACCTTGATGAGAAGAGTATAGTAGGGCCCATCGCAAATGTTGGGGAGTTTCTGTCGAGTGACTGATCACCACTTGTGGGAAATGAACCAACGCGATTATTATATTTTTTGAATTTGGGAGACAAGGACAAACTAGAAGGGTAAATAAAAAGAAAAAGATAAAAATAAAGATTGAAAAGGTGCACCAAAAGATAAAAATTTTAATTATCCGAGAGCAGCTGCGGATTTGAAGAAACCGTTTTTGGACTTCAAATCGGATGATATGATTTTTTCCTAGCGAGTGATGAGGCACCCGAGTACAGCGGCTAACCACCGGACTGTAGTGTCCAGGAGATTATCAGCCAAGGGACTGATGATGCTGGATCACCCAATACAAAAACCGGATACCCACACCGAGTATTGGGTGCATTTTTTTTTGATTGGCTAGCGGGACTTGATACAAAAACCCGGAAGGGTAGCGAGCGAGAGAGACCCAGTTACCTACACCGAGTTAAGGAGCCCAGTGAAACGGTTGTGAGATGCGGGTCAACCGGTAAAGGACTCGTACTCAACAGGCAACCAAGATTGGACCAGTTGTGAGGCGGAGACCGAGAGTCAACTGCATATCCAATTTCCTTTTATCTTCACTAGTCGGGAGATCTGGTTCATCACTTTTGAGAATCAAGATCGAGGCGATTAGGTATTTCCGTGTTTTTTAAATCCTGATAGATAGGATGTTTTTTCTTCGTGATTATTGCTAGCAGGGGTCGGTACAAAACCCGGATGCCCACACCGAGTACCGATAGGCCCAGTGAAACGGCGATGAGATTAGGGTTACCGGTATTAGACTCTTTTCAATAGGCGGCCAAGAATTGAGCTAGTTGTGAGGCCTCAGCAGATTAATAATTTGAGTAGGAGGAACCTTAAATTTTTAATTGGTCCGAAAGTCAACTGTCAACTCAATTTAATCGCGGTAGGGACGATAGTAGGTGTAAAAACCGAAGGCGTCTGGGGGTTGAAGAAACCTCATTTAGGGCATTTGAAACGGTCAGGGACCGAAGACCGCGAATACGGCGTAATGGTGTAAAAGCCCAGGCGTCTAGGAGTCGTAAAAGACTTCAAAGATTAAAAGTATAATTAAACCGGCCGGAAGCCGATGCCGACGCGGAGGTCTAATAAACCGAAGCGTTGATGGTTGATAGTGAATTATATGGCGTAATGGTGTAAAAACCCAGGCGTCTAGGAGTCGTAAAAGACTTCGGAGATTAAAAGTATAATTAAACCGGCCGGAAGCCGATGCCGACGCGGAGGTCTAATAAACCGAAGCGTTGATGGTTGATAGTGAATTATATGGCGTAATGGTGTTAAAGCCCAGGCGTCTAGGAGTCGTAAAAGACTTCATGAGATTAAAATGAGTTGATTAAACCGGCCAGAGAGCCGATGGTAATTGAATGAAAATAAATGATTTAAATGAAATAAGAGAGGTGATTAAACCGGCCAGGGAGCCGATGGTAAATAAATGTAGACGTAGAGGTCGCGCGAACCGAAGCGTCGATGATTAACTATGAACGAAATAAAAGAGATAAACGATTAAGATGAAATTGATTAAATTGAATAGATTAAGTGCGACAAAGATGTAATGAGTAAAGGAAAATTATGATAGAGCGCCGGCGCAAGAGAAACTGAAACCGAATTTTGAATGGGGAAAAGCGAATGAGGAGATATTAATTAAGTTACTGATGAGTTTTATATGTATATGACTAATGATATATATTTTTGAATTATATAATTGATGTTGTGATTATACGATAGATAATTGATACGACGATATAGATAATTGATACGAGTTATAGATAATTAAAAATGGACTTAAATTCAAAGGGGGTGAGTAGCAAAAAGTAAAAGCGTACCATGAATTAGAAAAGGAACAGCGAGAGAAATAATGAGTAAAGAGTAGTATAAAATAAAGAAAATAGGGAAATAAATGAAGGGTAGGATAAAATGAATAAAATATTATGATATGTACTAGGAGTGTTAATTATTTTAGAATAAGTCAATCAATAAGTCAGAAGGAAGTCAATACAAGCCAAGAATTCAAGAGAAATAAAGAGAAATCAAAAATTCAAAAGAAAACAAATAAGAATCAAGAGAATCAAACGAGGATAGAAGAAAGGTAAACAAAGTCAAATTAAATAACAAGAGGAAAATTAAAGCGTTGGCCAGCGAAACACAGTGAAATTCAAAAGAGATTATTAAAGCAAGAAAAATTGATAATAAAGCCAATCGAACGAGATCGCAGAGCAAAGGAGGCTCTAGTTTATTAGGAAACGCAGGGAGACAAAGAGCCAAGAGAAACAGAAGAATCAATAAGAAACCAGCGTCAGTGAAAACATTATTTGAATCAGACAGCTTAACCAACGAAAGTGAAAACAGCGACGATATTAAAAGAAACGAATTATATCCGGTAACTGATATCAAACCAACAGACAAGGAAGATAGTAGTTCAGGCATAACAAGTTTGTGTCGAGATATAATGTTAGACGGAAACCAAGTGAACAACCCGAATGGGTCAGAGTCGACATACACACCAGAGATAAACCATGTCAACGTCAATGTTGGAGAATTTAGAGAAAGATTTCGAGGAGAACCATTCGATGGGAATATTAATGAACTAGAAACGTTTATAAAAGAATTCGAGGTATATATTACGATATGTCACTGGCCAGACATAGTCGTACGAGAGCGAATACCATTATATTTAAGAGGAAGTGCACAAGATGTATATTTAGAGGCAAAGTGTGATGCAACAAAACTAAAAACATGGAAATCAATAAAGAATTTTTTAATAAAAACATTCGGTAGCAAAAGGGAAGTAAATCGCAAAATGTTGGATTTTCTGCATCGAAAGCAGAAATACAATGAGTCAAACGCACTATATGCATGTGAATTAAGACGACTGGCAAAAGAAGCATTCGATTCAAATCAAACAGTTCCGGAAGACAAGATAATAGCCGTATTCGTAGAGGGTATGAAAAGAAAGGACATACGAGCAACAGTGGGGTGCCGAGCACCAGACACTCTCGAGGAAGCATTAAAAATCGCTAATAAATGCGAAAACTACTTGACTCCAGTACAAGTAGCAGCAATGGCAGCAGTACCAATAGCTACAACACCAACAACGACAACCGAAATTAATCAAACCAACAATGGAAATCTAGGAATGAATCAATTTATCTCAGAATCGCAACAGTTGTTCAAGGCGCCAAAAACGACAAATCCAGATAACAGAGGTAATATTCAATTTTACACTAATAATTTTAGGAACAACGAGAACAATAATCGGAAGTGTAACATATGTCAACGACTAGGACATTGGAGCAACGAGTGTTATAAGACAAGGATGTGCCAAAATTGCGGTAAAAGGGGTCACACAGAAAATATATGCCGAGGACCAATGATGTCGATGAGAGGAGGAAGGACTAGAACCTGCTACAGTTGCAACCAACTTGGACATGTGGCGAGAGAATGCGCGATGAAGACAAAACATAATCAACCAAGAGCAAACGATCCAAGTCAAAATATACAAATCAACATCATGCAGAAAATTGAACAGTTGAAAAAGATGATCCAACGGATACCAGAGGATATCCGGAAACGACCAACAAGAGAACAACAAGACCAGCAACGAATCGAAGGGCAGAGACCACTAAACGAAAAAGCCAGAGAAATTCAAAAAAGATGGAAAAAGCGAGAAACCAACACCGGAAGAATAAATATGATGAGATTAATGAACAAAGGGGAACCGCACACTGCGGAGCAGTGTATTAACAAGGAAGGGAGCGATATGACCGTAATCAACGAGACAAAGTGATAAAAGAAAATGGGTCACATCAATTGACGGAGCAATTGACAGAACTGAGTAGCGAGGATAAAATAAAAATAATACAAGGTTCACCAAAGAAGAAAAAGAAAAGAGACGAAGAAGAGATGAAACAGGGCACGAACCAAAAAGCAACGAGATTGTTACAAAGAATCGAATTCAAAGGGTATTACTACAAAAAATTGAAGATAGAATTAGAAGAGAAGAACCAAAATTAACGGATGAGCAAGTAAAAGAAAAAGTAAAAGACAACTGGTTCAGGAAAAATGAGTGGTTCGAAAAGAAAGAACCAAGTAACAGAGCCAATATAAACATGCTGAGACAAATACAGAATGATCAGACGGATCAGGAAGACGGGAAAAGTGCGATGAGTAGCCTGAGAAGTGAATTATCTCAATCAAGTGATGAAAATAATGAACAAGGAACACCTCAAAATAACGAAGAGGGTGAGAGCGACGATATGGGATCACTGATAGAAAATGACGATGAGGAAATATTTGAGGAAATTTCCGACACGGTATCGGAAAGAGAACGAAATGAGAGCTATATCAACGAACCAACATACAGAAAATGTATAAACTGATAACTCAAGCATACCAGTGGGAAGGAGATATATTAACGGCAACATGGAAAGATTTGGTGACGAAATATAAAGGAAAATTGAAAGAAGTTGATCCAGATCAATACCAAGTAAGTATTCAACACCCTGAAACTCAGATACAGATTATTGAATTAAAAGTAACAAATACCGATAAACTGTATAATTGGGTACAACAAAAGATGGGAACAAGTCATAAAAATAAACAGCTATACGACAATGGTTATAAAGTTAAAATGAGCATACATTTAGTAGATGTGATGATATGGCCAAACGAAGTTAATATCTTAATCTTAAAGAAAAACAGAGACAACGAATCAGTAACGGAAATACTGAGAAAAATCCAACAGATATTCAACAATGAAGTGGAACCAGAAATAGAAAAGATTGAACGAAAGATTATGAAGGAAAATCAAATAATCTTAGTAAAACAAGCAATCGATCAAACGAAGAAATATATTAACAGATTTAGGGAAAGATGGCCGCAGCTAATGAAACAGTTTGTCAAAGACGTACGGGGTACTGAGATTATGGGATTTGAATATAAACGAACAACGGAGTTGATATCAAAATATGGTGAATACGAGAGAATCAGATGTGAACAAGAATTACCATGGCCATCCAACAGAAAAGTGACAATAGTAAGAGAATCACTGAAGAATAGTCATTTAAATAAACACGAAGAAATGATCAAAACATCACATGTCGAAGACGACATTTTTGGAAAAGGCCGGAGTGGAAAAAATGACAAAGACCATAACGACAAAAATGAGGAAGACGACGGGAACCATGAAAGGAACAACATAAATGGGAATTCAGGCGAACGAGATAATAAAGAAGACAAGGAGTCAGAAGATGACGACGAAGACTTGAAGGATACTGAGGACAACTCAGACCAAAGTGAAGACAACCAACATAATGAAACAGAGAACGACAAACGAAAGTCCCCACTGCATAACATAGTAATGCGGAAGAATCTAAACCAGTCACTCCTACTACAAATTATCCTAATAATACTAACGTCAATTTGCCTAACAGAAACGAAAAATACGCGAATTACGAGAGGAAATCTGAAAGAAGGCGAACTATTCATGATAAAAGTCAGCGGCAACGACGGAAACGCGGTCGGGATATGCATCCAATTGATGGAAGGAACCGGAGTAAGTTGTGATTTTAGAACGATAACAAAAGGGAGGATTTTCAATAGTCAAAATGGAGAACCTGAATTATGCGGAGACTACAACATTTGCGAAGACATAACATCAGAAGAAAAAGAATTGGAAAGAGCTAACGAAACCGGAGTACATGTCGCAATTAAAGCTACAATGGAAGGTATCGAAATAATAGATAAAGGAAATTTGCCAACAACGCAAATATGTTTTAGAGATGACGAAGACATATGTATAACGGTGGACATGAAACGAGATCGCGAATTTTTTTGGACAAACGTAAAACCAAACACCAACATGGTGGTATGCGCAGGTACCCAGGCAATAGTGGTATGTAAAGCAGTTAAAACCGCGCAAATAAAAAGCAGGCCAAAAAGTATGGCTAGTAAACGATATCAACCAAGGATCAAACAGCAATTAAGAAACCCCAGAAACAATCCCGTACGGGAATGATAAGAGGACAGCACAAACCAAGAAAAACACAACAGTAATATGGATCAAAGATGAGAGACGAGAAGTACTAGTAAATGTCGAATTCAACAAGAAAAGAGAAGAAGTAATCACGGTCAGAAACCAAGGTGAAGAACCAATAGTAAGAGTAATGTGTACTAAACAGGACAGGAATAGTCGACTGCATAGAAACACTACTTGACAAAGGTGCAGAAGTTAAAATGACAATAGGAGAAAGAAAGGGGACGATACCACCTATGCGTTCTTAAAAACGGAAGCGATTTAAGTTCATGCCAAGCAATAACCAGACAACGACCACGGTTGATAAACATACCATTGGCAACCAGAAAACCAAAAGAAGTGGAAAAGCCAAAAGGAAACGAACATCTAACGGCAGAAGAAACGAAACAGTTATACCAGATGCTCAAGAAAAATAAAACCACAGGAGGCAACTACAACAGAAAACTAAAATGATGATAACGACAGGAAAATTCAACAACAAGACACTGATAACCGTTTAAAATGATGTGGATCGCTAGCGCAATAATAAGTGCAAGTGATAACATCAATAATAATCCAATGGATAAGAACCTCCAAAATATGTAAACAAAAACCTAAAGGCAGAAAAAGATGGCCACAAGTGGAGAATTCCGAATATGGTATTCCAACAGAAAACCCGAATCCAGCAGAGTACGAAGCGATTGAAGATCCAAGGTCAAGCAGACTATGGACGCAAGAATTACTCAGCAATCACAAACCCTAGACGATGGGTAAACGAATTTGACATATACCGGCTAACGGATGAAATATATGGGGGAATGCGCACATTGCATTCAGGTCCCCTGGCAACAATGGTATAAGAAAGTGATGAGTCGATGTAAATAGTGTGTATATAAACGTGAGGGTAAAAAGTAGTTTAGTAGATTAGTAAATATGTTCAAAAAAAATTGGGTATGATAACTACGGTATTATAAATAAGAAATGAATCAGAGAAACGAGGATCAAGTATATCAAACGAGGATACCACATGTTGTTGAATTGGGAAATCAACCACTAGTAAACATTAATCAGACATAAATAGTAGAAATTGATACAAGTACAACGATAAACCAACCAAGTTAGTCAGCAGGATCAATGTGAATAACACAATGTGAATTAATATCAAATGACAAACCATACCCAAGAATATCGGTTACGTAATTAGAATGCGTTAATGGAGAGCATCCAATAGAAACTCGATATATGTAACAAGAATAAAAGAGCAACAACAAATAATTGCACAATAAGAATACAATAACAAACAGTTGATAAGCCAAATAAAATGGTAGACAGGAGAAATCAGGAGATTACGCGAAGAGACCGTCAGCATGATGATATCACGAGTTAAGTTGAGTGGATAACCGACCTACCAGGAACTGGGGAACCGGACTCAACGGGAGAGACATAAAAAGAAGGGAAAGTAGCCCTGTAAACAAAC
This sequence comes from Schmidtea polychroa, assembly GCA_959609185.1. Classification (NCBI taxonomy): domain Eukaryota; kingdom Metazoa; phylum Platyhelminthes; order Tricladida; family Dugesiidae; genus Schmidtea; species Schmidtea polychroa. The sequence continues at coordinate 8,948 of CAUHTR010000316.1, forward strand.
AAAATTATAGCCAAAGTAGAAGCTCCGAGATTAAACGCTATCATGGCAGAATGCCGAGAGAAAGTGGAGAGAAGTGGAGGAACAAAACTATTAACTATGAGCTGATAAGAAAATATTAGGTCAAGTCAGATGAATTCGAGGAGAGACTATTGTGTGCGGGACAAAGATTATTAATAAGAGCACGTCAAACCCTATATGGATGTAGATTATGCCATGGAGGTACTACACGACTTGTAACAAGAAAAGCAGAAGTTAAAGAGAGAACCACAGCAAGAATCAGCCACACCCCAGATGACAATAATAATAAAAAATCTTAGAAGAAAATAAAGCAGCAAATAATGATGACTGTCAACGAATGTCCGAGCAACTATGAAACAAAGACGCTCGAAGAAATAAAGGAAAGGGTAAATAACGCAGTCAAAGAAAAGCTAATTACTCAAGATGAAATAATAAAAACATTGAGAGAGTATAGATGGAAATAATAACAACTATGAACAAAATCCCGATGAACCATGAGACAATGACCAAAAACGTTTAGAAGGAATAAAAGGAGAATATCAACTACCTTCAACGCAGACTTCGTATACTAAAATGTCCTAATAAAGATCTCATAGGAAATCTAGAAAGAAGTAATGACCAACTGTCAAAAAAAAAAAAAAAAAAAAAAAAAAAAAAAACCTACACACTAAATCAAATAACCTCGAAGAAGACCTCAACTCGACTGATACAATCCAACTAATGAAAACAGTGAGCATGTGACGAGAGCTAAAAGAAAGAAGTGACAATCAAACAAGGGCAGCAGAAGAAGAAAATAAAATTTGAATGTAAAGAAAACCCCCGAATCCATAACAGTACCGATCCTGTTAACAGCGAATCTCATGATAAATAACAATACTGAGCTTGATAGCCCTTAAACCCACTCAAATCCATGAAAGTACAAAAACTCAAGTTGAAAAGAACAATTCCGAAGCATTCGCATTCTAATAGAAGAACCAACTACCCAGAGACTACAATCTATCAAATCCTATCTTCTACAACCTTCAAATCTAGAGCCGTCATCGAGATGGGATCCCGAACAACCAAGTTATTTAAATCCTGATATAAACCGACAATGATCCTGATATAATATGACAACAATCTTGAGTTGATTGACAATGTTCTTATCATGTGTTGACAATGGATCCTGATTCAATTGACAATGATCTGAAAATGATTTATGTGTTGAAAATGATCCCGATTCGATTGACAAATGATCTGAAAATGATCTAGATGTGATTTAACAATGATCCTGACATGATTCGACAATGATATGATTTGACTATTATTGTGATTTGATGCCAATATTATATATTACTTTGATATTATTTGAGCATAACAATTTAATTAAATTTGTGTGGACCGACCGTGGTCTTCTTTCTCTTCATCTTTAAACCAATCTGTAGCATGTAGCGTATCAGTAGAAAACTTTTTATGTATGTGGGTATTGAGGTCACGACCCTGTAGCTCGTGGACCCAATTACATGTAGGCACTTGTATACAGTGCAACCAATTCTGTCTAATTATATATTGAACTTTTGATTAAATTGCGGGTCGCAATTTCATGGGCCCCCGAGTGTTTTATGTTGGGCTAGAACTGATTTCTAGACCAAAAGTTGGGAATGGGACGAAATGTGTCAGTACACAACACGTATACCCAGCATTAAGTTTACTTAAATAAAAAATATATAAAACACCAAGGTAAACAATGATAATAGAGAGATAATATACCCAAAAATAATAACATCTGAATTAAAAATAAAATAAAACACGAGCAAGAAGTATTACACGAAAACTTACTCAAATATAACCGAAAGACATAAAACAACAAAAAACAAATTCGAATAAAGGCGATTAGTAAAAATTAAAAAAGAAAATTAAAGAAAATCTTCATAAATCTTACGTAAAGAAAATTATATCGATATTTTGAATAAAAATCCAGAACAATGTCATTAAAAATGGCGAAATCCATCAATGACGGCCAAACGACCCAATAAAATTTATAAAACATAAATATTTAGTTTTAAAAAATAAATATTTTAGAAAAGAAATCATAAAAAGACAATTTAAAATACGAAATAGATTAAATTTAGCATTGAATGTTCTGGAAATGCTGAAATCCATCATGGAGGCAAATTTAATAAAAATATTCGAAAATAAAATTTCAAAAATAAAACAAAAATCTTACTGAAAATCGCCATCAAAATCGAATAAAAATTAAAAATCGAATGTCTCGAGAATTAAAATAATCTGAATTTGTTTTACTGCATCAATGCACGGCATGTATACTTACACGTCAAAACAGAGGCTATATAAACTAACACATTTCGTCACCTTTTTACAGCAAAAAATGCAAATGCAAATGCTTGCTCTTATGCCAAATTTTGATTTTTCTGAGATTGTAAGTAAGGACGATTTCATTGTGAATTATAAATTATTATTATTGAAACTTTGTTTTCATTATTTCTATTTAATTATAGAGGTGTTAGATTTGAATGAGATCGTCGGTTATCAATGATTTTGGAAGCGAGATCCCAGCCAAACCTGCAGCTATGCACTTTGTCAGTTATGAATGCACAGTTCATAATGATTTCGGGTCATCGACCCTACATGCAACTAAAATCATAATCTTAACCAGAGGTCGCCACGAACTATTGGTGTTTAACCATGAGTAGGGCGTATAAATTCCTTCTTGGCGTAGTTGGCAATAGTCACAGGGACTATGCGGACGAAATAATTATGGGGAAACTAATTGTGGATACATATTACAATAGGGCCTATCGTACCGTACTCAGTGTAGTCGGGAAAGTAGGTAAATTTTAATTAAATCGACCTTTCGTTAACCTTACATACCTAAATTAACACTTAAATTTATACTATTTTGCACACAACATTAAGAACTGATAAACGGGGAATATCCCCTGACTCAAAATTTCACACAATACAACATGCTAGTGTAGCTGGTTATTTCTAAACGAATCCCTCTTAAACTATAAATTCAATGTGAACCTAAGAAACTAATTAACTCAAAATAACAGGGAGATCCCTGCGCAAAAATTTTTTAAGGCAATTAAAGACTTAAAAATTTGTGAACCATTCCCTGTAAGAATACTGCAACCTAAAGTTCATGCGATGAGTAGGACCTAAGATGTTGTAATCTCAATCGCACTGGTAAGCAAACTAATATCTATAGATGCCCACAAAATAACCTATTTTGATGCAAACTAAATTTCTCTATCGTAATGGTCTTGGTATGCGCAAACTCCCGTAGACATATTGATAAAGTCTCTTTATCTATAAACTACTAATATCATATCTATAACTTATAAGTTCGGGCAACATCTTCACATTATTCTATACTAAATTGAATAGACTCTAAACTAACTATAAAAATATAAATCGTAAACCCATAAAGTATAAATTATCCTCTCAATTTCATAAAAATGTGAATTGTACTTATAGATTTAATTTCTTCAAAATATAAATTATGGTTAGTTATAAAGGTATAAATTATAAATTTAATTTCTTGAAATTATAAATTACAAATTTGTATTGACGATAAAAATTAATAAATTATAACTCTAAGTTAATTATAAAAGTATAAATTATAAAATTTTATTAGCTTTAGAAATATGAACTATAAATTTAACTTCATAAAAATATAAATTATAAAATTTTATTAGCTTTAGAAATATGAACTATAAATTTAACTTCATAAAATATAAATTATAAAATTATATTAGCTTTAGAAATATAAACTATAATTTAACTTCATAAAAATATAAATTATAAAATTATATTGGCTTTAAATATATAAACTATAAATTTAACTTAACTTCATAAAATATAAACTATAAACTTAAAGTATAAATTATAAAATTTATTAGCTTTAAAATATAAACCATAAAATTAGCTTCATAAAAATATAAAGTATAAACTTAAAAATATAAATTATAAAATTATATTAGCTTTAGAAATATAAACTATAAATTGAACTTCACCAAATATAATTATAAACTTAAAAGTATAAAATTATAAAATTATATCAGTTCTAAAATATAAACTATAAATTTAACTTCATAAAAATATAAATTATAAAATTATATTAGCTTTAAAATATAAACTATAAATTTAACTTAACTTAGATTGCCTTTAACATCATAGTTGAAAATTTTTCATCAAAGACCCCCCATAAACCATATAGTCATCAACTACCACCTAAATATACTAAATTAGCTTATCTTAATATATATTTAACTTATATTATATTTTAAAATATAAATTGAAAAATTTTCATAAATGAACCCCCCTTCAAATCATGTAGCCATTAACTATTCCTTAGGTATACTGAATTGTATCATCTTCGTATAGAGTCAAATTGTATTTCAAACCAAAAAAAAAAATAATAATAATTCCATAAATTTTCGTAAATGATCCCTCCCATATGTAGTAATCTTATAAAAATATAAATTTACATTTATTATTATTATTATTATCGTTATTATTATTATTATTATTATTATTATTATTATTATTATTATTATTATTAGCATTGTTACCAGTAACATTATCACTCTTACTATTATTATTACTATTATCATTATTATTCATTATTATATTATTAAAATAATTATCTTTATTTCATAAAAATAAAATTATAAAACAAATTATTGATTTTGGGATTCCCCTATCTCTAAATTTAGTTTCAATGGCCCTATCTTCCAATAAAATTACGGAAAAATCCCTAAAATCTATTTTAGTAACACCCCTCCCCCCTCGGAAAACGACATTCATATTATTAATTTAAATTATATCCATATATAGGTATGCGTGTATATGTATATGTATTATATATATATGTGTGTGTGTGTGTATATATATGTATATATATATATATATAGGTGTGGATATATATATAGGTGTATGTATATATAGATTATAAAGATAACCTTAAAAAAATATGACCACCCTTCCCCATAAAGACCCCAAGTTGTGATAATAACAGGAATTAAGGTTAATTCCTAGTCGTCCTATAATCCTAAAAATTTTTTTTTTGATTTGCATGTATTATTATTCTCATTATTACCTTAGTGTTATTATTATTCCTACGATTATATTATCATCATTATTATTATTATTACTATTATTATTATTACAGCTATCAATGTTATTATTATATTATTATCCATAGAATAAGAAAGCATAAGAATGAAGAATAAAAAGAAAAAATACACTAAACAAAATAGGAACTTTTTATTATGTAAACTTGTTCGTTTTGAGAGCCGATAGAATTCCAATAATGAATGGAAATTCACCTTTTCCTGAAAAAGTTTACTAAGTAATTTATACCCGTGTGCTCCGACTAGTATTTCTATTTGGGTTTGAAATCGATTTCCGTTTGTTAAACTTCCGTGTCGAACATTTAAAAAAATAAGCTCTCCACACAATCTACTAAAATAGGCCACAGCGACGTGAACAGAACCTAAAAAGGGAACAATTCCTGCTAACTTGTACCTGAAAAAATTAGTGAAAATAGATGTAACAATATAAATTACCAAACTGAATGAGGATAAGTGTGGATTGTGCCACTGCTGACTGCCGCAACTGAGGAAGAAGCAAGCATTTCGAAAACAAAGGTTCGATGCTAGTGCTTCTTTCTCAGCGAGGTCGCATACAGTGGCAATTGCATACATAATTACTTGAAAATTTAATTCCTGAATAAATATAAAAATTTAAATTCACCGCTTTGAGGTGATAAGTAAATGACTATCACGTCATCATTTAAAACAAATATTGAATAATATAACTTAATTTATTAATTTAAGTTAAAGATTTATTACTTTAATTTATTATAAAATTTTAATTTTTCACTAACTTAATTTATTAATTTGGGTTAAAGATTTATTACTTTAATTTATTATAAAATTTTAATTTTTCCGATGGAATATTAATTTTAGGCTAAATTAATATAAGATTAAAATTTAGACTAGTTGCAAAATTTTCGTGGAATGGTGTGATAAGGCGGTCTAGGTAGCTTGTCGGGATAGGTTGACAGAGTGTGGACCAGACGCGATGAGCATTTAAACCATAATTAAGTAGGGCAATAGACAACTTTAGGTAACGAATCTCATTTAGATGTCAGACGCAAGGAGATCCAACGAAGACGGAAAAGTTGACCCATCTTCAGGGAAGGTAGGACAGATTGACCCATGAATAATGATGATTTATACGAATGGTGGGGTGGGCTGACACCGTGGAAGAATACAAGACACGTTAACAGGTTATCGGGAGCACTATCCGACGACAGGGACCATGTAAAGCGGACATAAACCTTCTAACGGTAGTCCGTGAACCCAAAGGAGTGTTCGACAATTACAGTGCAAGTAGTGCGCTCACTTTTTGCGAGCACTCACCCTCTTGATACAGTACCAACGTTGATCGCTCAACGGGTATCAAGCGGTAAACAATGTTGTACCTTGGGTTACGCTGGTAACAGCACTAAAGAGCAAAATATTTGATCATCAGTAACCCACCATTTGGAAATAAATTTAAAGTTTTTTAAAGTGGTAGAGTTTTTGAATGAAAATAAATATTTTGGAAGTTGCCATCTTTGTTATTTGGTTATTAAATTTAATTTTGACGTTGATATTATGATCAATCACGATTATGCTCTTGTGATTACTAATAGTTCACCTAAAGGTATTTATAGATACATCAAGGCAGTGCCAGTCTTAGACAATTTCAAATAATGACGCTCTAGGCGGGTAATCAGCTTGGATAATTAGTTGCAACAGTGCTAATCCGAGTGTCGGTCTTAGACAAGTAAATATAAAAGTGCTATATAAAAGTGCTGTGTATATTTTGTGCTGTATAAAAAGTGATATTAGTAGCACGAAGCACAAAAATTATTTTTAAAACATTTTATTTATTTATTTTAAAATTTTTATTCTTCATAATTTTGCCGCCTCTTGAAATAATAGCGCTCTAGGCAACTGCCCATGTGATTTTAATCAAAGAATTAATTTTTAAATATCATTCAAATCTTATGTTTTTATGAGAATTCAAGCCACAAATTTCGAAAAAGCTGCCGATTTTATAAATGAAATGACGATAATGAAAAAGTACTTCTTTATCCGAAAATGAATCTAATTTTAGTCTAGTAATTAAATGCATTTAATTCTATTATAATTTCTTAGGTACAGAAAAATTAGCATTCCCAATGTTTTTACGAGTAAAGCTCGAAAGAATGCGCAGCATTGGGCTTGGAATGGTTAGTTTTACTGGTTTAATTATGGATCGCTTTCAAGGCCAGGACTCGGACTTTGAATGAAACTATTAAGAGTCTAGACACAAATTTATTGATCGTTTATTGTCTATAAATAAAAGAGAAATAAATATATTAACAAATAATTTGTTTAAATTATACATTCACTCATCATTTGACACGGAAAAACGGTCTTATTCACACGAAGAGATTTTTAATGCTGATGAAACGAACTTATGCCGTGCTTTCCATACATTTGTTAATTTCGCCCTATATGGTTCCGTTTAACGTGGTGTTCGAGTCATACCTATCTTCCATGTGAAGCAAGGGATGGGTGTACTTTTGTAATACAAGCTAGTTCTTTTATTTATTTAGAACAGTGAAAACTAAGATTCATTTGGAAAGTGACTGTGCCAAAAAATATAAGATAAAATTTTGTTCTATAGTTAGAAAAAGAAATGAAGATGGAATAAATTTAAAATAGATCAATGGTAAAAAGATAAAAGATTTTACTGATAGATTATTTAATCCGATTGGATTTATCAAAAATTACATTAAGGTAAATACATAAATATTTTTCGATAGCTGAATAAAAATTTGAAAATATTTTTCTCTGAATTTTTTTTGATAAATCAATTTAAAATTTAATTTAACTTGTCATGAAATGAAGACAGAACTATCGAGAAAATATTATAGTTTTAAATATAAAAACAAATAAATAAAAATTTATGCGAGAATTTGTTATAATGTAATTTAATAAATTAAAAATAACGTTATTTTTGATAAATCTATTACTTTTCTCCAGAAAACGATGGAATAAATAATATATTTCGATAAACAATTTCTGATTGGACAGAATTTTCATTTCCAAAATTTATTTAGTTCTTATTAAATCATTAAATTTTAGATATTATTTTTCAAGATTTATTTTCAAGTAAGTATATTTATTCAATTGAAATGTTATAATTCTTTATTATAAATTTATTATTATTTTTTATTGGAAATTATAAGTTTAATTTCTTCGATATTTGTAAATTCGTAAAATAAAGATACCAATAAATTTAATTGAGTTACTCTGATAAATCTTTTAAAAATACTATAGACATTTAGGCATATTGGCCAAAGATAGTTAATATAAATACTGACACAATAACCTTTCTGAATTTAAACTTTCATTAATTTGTTTAAATCAATAAGAAATTGTATAAGTAAACAAGGAGTATAAGTCATTATGAACATATCTGTAACTAAAAACAATCTGCGAAGATAAAATTGTCTGAAAATTCAGATCTATAAAAGTTATTCTACCATTATCCCGTGATATAGTCAATTTATCTTTCAAAGATCCGTTATGCATTTTCCTTTTTGTTGTTTTAAAAAGTTTTGACTACATTAAAGAAGTTCTATGTTCTTTCTCGATCTATGTTAACCTTCAAAAATATTTCATGAAATTATGATATTTGTCTTCTTTCGGCATGTTTTTATCGAATAATTCTTTTATTTTATGGTATATTCGTAAGCTGACAGAAAGCCACTCAGAATCATTGTATTTTTTTTTCATCATGAAAATAAATCATTTTCCCGATTTTGATAATTATTTTTTTGGCATTCTTATTAATATCTATTTCTAAACTATTGCCTTAAGTTTACCAACAAAATATAATTTTGAAATAAGTAAAATAACATTTCGTCAAATACATTATTTTAAAAGTTTTATGTACAAGTTTATATTTACGAAATGCGTTGAAACAAATACCAATTTTGAATTAATTATTTTGAAATAACATTTCTAAATGTTTAAATTACTACCAAAAAGGATTTATTTAAAATTCATTATATTTATGTATTACGTTAAGTTAAATTTTTATTGCAATATTAAATATTATATACATAATAAAACACAAAATAATGAACATAGTAGGACGAATAGATGTAAATTTTCTTTTTGAAAGTTATTGTACCTTTTGCTTCAATCATTTGCTTCTTTCGGCTTATTTTCTATGTTATAATTTTCTGTTTAATTAGAAAAGAATTTATTATGAAGAATCGAATTCCTTCATATCTCAACATATACATAATTATTTAACAATTTGAAAATAACCCCTTTGTTGATAGAGTTATTTTTAACAAATATTAAAGCTTTTTTCATAGCTATTAATATGTAATTGTGCAAATTATTTTCTATTCAAAATTTGCATTGTAATAATTTATTTTTTGTCTCTATATGTAACTTTTAGGTCGTTGGTACGTTATTTTCGCGACAATACCGCTCACCCATCATATGTGGTATTATTGTCTGTGGGGAATAATAGATAATTTTTAAAATTTCTATTAATAACTTATATTTTTTATACGTTATGCTCGTCTGATTTAATTTTATTTTGAATCTATTTTTATATTAGACCCAATATCATTTATCTTATTTAGTTCTATTTTACAGTATTTCCACGATTAAAATTTTAATATATAATGGAAGATCATTATTTTTAACGTATTTATAATACAAAAACTAAAATACGTCGTTTAGGTTCCCGCTGATCATTAAATTTAGGATCAAACTTGTTGTACCTATTCAGATCGTTAATTAAGAATACAAAACAAACAAACATGGTAATTTTTATTTCTTTTTATAAATGTTATCACATTCTGCCACTAGACATCTATATGTGTGCTATATCCGTCCACGCGCTGTAGTGGAATACTGACACGAATATCAGGAAATATTAATATTAAAAATAATAAATATAAATTATAAAATTGAGAAAAATAAGGTGACCCGTCAAAAGGGTCCCGTCAAAAGAGCTCCGACAAAACGGCGCCGACAAAAGGACCTCCACCAATAGAACTGCGTAAACAAAAACACACTAAAACAATTCTTTTGTCCAATATTTGCCACCGCTTTGAAACTAAATTGAGGAGGGAGTTATATTTTTAACATCTGCCATTACTAATATTTTTTCGCGTACCCCTAAGCCATAAGACGCCTACCTCCAAGGGTACGCGTACCATGGGTTGGTAATCGTTGCAATATAATATTGGTGTCGTTTTGAAGTCAACATACATATAATAAAAGTCACTATGTCACAAATCCTAGACCCTTACCCAGAAATTAAGACATTATTTACATGTCTATAAATCATACGTGCAAGAAATTTGTATTAATAATAAAATGAGTTCAAAAATAATAAAAATAATAATAATAAAACAATAAAGTGATAATTTAATCCTTTTGCTGCGAATGATGTATTTAATGAAAAGATTTTCGACTATAAGATAGTCCTTGTCAATCTCCTGGAATTTAGCAATCTTCTTCTCGAAAATACATTTCTATCTTTCTTTTATTTTTTTTTCTTAATTCTCATTGGTTATAAATATAATATATGATATACTTTCTTTTTCTGAATTTTTAAAAAATTTACTTAAAATTAAAGTTAAAATTAGAATAAAATAAATATCATTTAAAATTCAAAATGACACAAACTAAATTTTTTTTTAAAATTTTTTAAAGCTTTTATAATTAGCTTCTAGAAGCCTAATAAAATAATTCAAAATATTTTAAAATCAAGCCTCCAATAACTTTTTATAAACGCTATTTAAATATTTCAATAAATGTGTCAATTTTGATTTTTAAATCCTATCTTTTGAAAGTATATTTCCTAAAATTTTCTATATTATTTTAATTATTACTTTTTTTAAATTTATTATATTTTTTATATATTATCCGTTATTCTCAAGGTCAATGACAACAGATGAAATTGATTATTTCATTGATTTCTTTAGTGTTGATTTTTGACTGTCTGTTTATGAGAATTGCTTTTTTGAATCTGACATTTTTTTGGATGTTTCCATTAGCTATGACTTCGATTGAAATATATTTTCTTTCCTCTGTTAGTTGATATTGTTAGAGATGTCTGTTTATCGAGGATGTTCAACCAGGATCTAGATGTTCTTTAACTCTTTGGTGCAAGGTCCTGAGTGTACTTCCAATGTAGATTTCCTTGCATACATTGCACTTGATGCAATAGACGATGTTTTTACTAAAGCACATATCTTTCGGTGTCTGGCAGTTTTTCATTGTGCAATTGTTTTCTCTATTTGTGTTGTTTGCCAGAGTTTTTCTCAATGTCCAAGATTTATGTGCTATCCGAATTGGAAGACTGGTACGCTTAAATTCTTTCAGTATCTTGAAGTCGAGTATGTCACTGATGAATGGGATATTAAGATAGAAATATTTCTTCTTCTTTTGTGTTAATTCCCTAGATCTTTTTGGGGTAGAATTCATTCTTTCAATGTTCTCACCTTGGTATCCGTTTCTGTGTAGGATTTTATTGATTTTTGATTGTTGTTTAAAGTTTTCGTTTTCTTCAGTGCATCGATTGACTATTCTTTGTTTCTCGTTTTCTTATGACATGTACTTTCTGTAGGTATGGAAGCGCTGATCTTCGGTGCATAAATATTTCTTTGCGAGCTGGTTTTCTGAAGAACCCGTATGTTGGAGTATTTGTTTCTATTTTAATTCTCAAATCCAATAAATTGAGGGATCCATCTTCTTCCGGATATTCTATTTCGAAAAATATAATAAATTAAAAAGTAATAATTAAAATAATATAGAAAATTTTAGGAAATAAACTTTCAAATGATAGGATTTAAAAATCAATATTGACACATTTATTGAAATATTTAAATAGCGTATATAAATCGTTATTAGAGGCTTATTTTTAAAATATTTTGAATTATTTTATTAGGCCTCTAGAAGCTAATTATAAAAGCTTTAAAAATTTAAAAAAAATTTTAGTTTGTGTCATTTTGAATTTTAAATGATATTTATTTTATTTTAATTTTAATTTTAATTTTAAGTAAAATTTTTAAAAAATTCAGAAAAAGAAAGTATATCATTATATATTATATTTATAACCAATGAAAATTAAGAAAAAGTAAATAAAGAAAGATAGAAATGTATTTTTGAGAAGAAGATTGCTAAATTCCAAGACATTGGCAAGGACGCTTTTTTGGCCTTGAGATTTTCTATACAAAATCCTACATTCGCTAGTAAAGGCTGTGCTGCAGTGAGCTACATGGTATTATTTTCACACTATAGTTAAGGGGATTCTTTGGTTCATGGGATTTTCTATACAAAATCCGACTCTCGCTAAAAAGCCATTGCTTCAGAGGACTACCTAGTATTTTTCACACTATAATCAGGGGGTCTCTTTGACCGCATAGAGCTTTTATATACAAAATCCGGCTGTCACTAAAAAAGCTAAGGTATTTTTAAAGTCTATATAATTTTTTCTATACAAAATCCAACCCAAGTTAAAAAAGCAAAGGTGTTTATAAGGTCTCTTGATCTTTGTACAAGAATTTATAGTCAAATATGTGAAATTTTGGTAATTATTTTAAATTAAAGTAAATTAGTGTAATATTTTAAAATCAAGTAATAGATTTTGGTAGAAATGGAAGTAATAATTAAATATTAAGTAAATTAAAGTATTATTTTAAAAATAAGTAATACATTTTAAATAAGTAAAGTAATATTTTTAAAGTAAAGTAAATTAATGTAATAATTTAATATTTTTGTCAGATATTTCGAAAAAACAATGGCTGAGAATTTCCAAAAAGTAAAGAAATTTTAAATGCAAATTTTTTATGAATTAATTTTTAAAGGACATTTTGAAAGCAACGTTTTTTGAAATAAATTTTTGTGAATATTAATATTAATAATAATTAATAATAGTATTAATTTAACAAACATACACAAAGTACTACAATTAGATACTAACAAGTACATAAAAATGATAACAATTAAAGCCTATATAAAGATATTCCTCTTCACATATTTGCTTATAATAAACCCTTCTTAATTCAACAAGTAGATTTTGTACTATTTCTTTCTCCTTATATTCTTGACTTAAAAGAGGCAAGTTAACTTTGAAGGATCTGTACAAACCACACAATCCTCTATACATTAAATCATGTACACAATAATAAATTAACCAACTAAAAATCTTATTTTTTCAGTGAATTTTATCAAAAGTTTTTTAAATAAAAAAATTTTTTTTATTTGTGCTAAAATTCAAAAATATTTTTAAAATATTACAAATAGTAGGGTTATTATTTAATGGGTCAGTATTTTAAATAAATGATCAGTATATTATTTAATTGTTTATTAAAAAAAATGAATTGTTAGTATGTTTAGATTAAGTATTTTTTTATCAGTATATTTATTGAATTTTCAGTTTGAATATAATTTTGTCAGTATAATTAATCAATTATCAGTATTTTAATTAAATTATAAGTCGAAAAATTAAATCATCAGTTATTCAAATTGAATATACCATAAACCATTATAAACCATTAATTGATAAGTTTTAAGAATTAAATTAAATTATTTTTTTTTAATTGAATTGTTTAAAATAAGTAAAAATATAATTTTATCAAAATAAATTTGAATTGTTAGTCTCCCAAATATATTTGAATTTAAATTAAACTTTTAAATTTAATATTAAAAAACCTTTCAAATATGGCAGAAAACACATTAGCACCCTATTTCTCCGATTCAGAAACTGAATCGATTATACCAAACGTTTCCCACCAACCAAGAAGAACGAAAAGACAACGAAATTGGAAAGAGGAAAAGATTTGTGCCAGCAAAGCCGGAGCCTTGATTTTAATTAATAAAGAAGATACATTGAGCTTTCATTATCAAAACAAAACAAACGATGATAAAAAATTCTAATATAGATGTAACAAAGCTCAGAGAAGAGACGCTGATTGAACATACAAGTTAATTTGAGAAAGAATGCGAGTTTTAATCATTGTAAATAGTGATATGGACCGTCAATTTCACCCGTTTGGAATATGTATTTGCTCTAATGAAAAAACAAACGATTTCAAATTTAAGTTTCAATCGAGTTGTCAGATTGAATTGTTAATTTCGGATGCTGCAGCTGCTGTTTTTGGAAATAACAAAGTTTTAATAATGTGTTGGGCTCACATGAGACGCAATATTGATGATAACTTACATTTACTTAAGCCAAAATATATAGACGAAGTTTAAAATGATATCGACACAATTCAAATTACTAGCAACTTCGAAATATTTGAAAAAGCAAAACACCTATTTATATAAAAATGTAAGCAAAAAGGCAAAAATGTTTTGTTGATTACATGAAGCAAATGTGATTTAGTACTCATCAAAATTGGTATGAAGGAGCAACCTAGTTTACACCATCAACAAACAATGCATTAGAATCATTTAATCTAGTAATCAAGAAAGAAGATACATTTAGAGAACGTCTACCTTTAGCAAGGTTTTTGAATTTATGTTTAGAATCAACAAAAAATGGTCGACTGATTATTTTCATGGCGATGGAAAGTTTATGATTGAAACTTCAATTAATTTAAAAGCTTGGACAGAGAGTTATACCTGTGCGAAAGGCAATAAAGAAATTTCATCAAACGATTGTGAAGATATAATACAGCAGGGATATTCAACTGGCGGCCCGCGGGGCAGATCAGTCCCGCCGAAATTTGAAAAAGGCCCTTTCAATATCTTGGAATATTACACATATATAAAAATATTTGGTGATATCTGCATAAAAGTTTGTAAGTTTGAATAGGAAACGGGGTTTACTTAATATTTAATAAAATTAATGTGTGTTTAAGTGGCTGTGATCATTTAAATTTCTTGGAAAATGCGTCTAACACCAGAAAAATTAAAAGAAAAAATTTAATTTAAAATGCGCCAGGAAAATACATAATAATATAAAAATAAATGGTAAACATTATAATACTTGGTAATAGAATAACAATCACTAAAACCAGTTTATTTTTGTTACTTTGTAATCCGCTACAAAACTAACTACTTTTTAATTGATACGGCCCTCGATTGCCGTTATAAGAAAAATTTGGCCCTTCATAATATTTAGTTGAATACCCATGTAATACAGTATTACTGTCCAGCTGGTGATGAAATCAAAATATCAAATAAAGAGATACTTAATATCAAGCAAATGCGATGGAATACTTATGAACAATTCAAAAAGAGCTTTCAGTGCTTGGATCGTGCAAATGCTAAAGAATAACGAAGAATTAAAAAATGAAGAATGTTCTTGTCCAAGTTTTCTAGAACATTATACATGCAAACATCTTAATGGCATCAAAAAGAATTTATGGTAGTCGATTAAATTAAATGATTATTTGACAAATTTATTTTTCAAAAACTGTGGTGGAAATTGATAATAATAAATTTTTTAATGTTTTATTTGATTATTTGTTATATTGTAAATCGATGATAGTAAATTGTCACTAAAAAAGCCAAGGTATTTTAAGGTCCCAGAATTTTTTGTAAACAAAAGAGTAAATTTCAAGTAAATTTCAAATTTATCTTACCATCATCATGTTCTTGATAATGATAACTGGTTTCATAGCTTAAGATTTTCAATATTTTAAAGTTCATTAATATATAAACTGACTAAGGTTCATGGAAATATTCTTAGAAAATACTTAGTTATTGAAAAAAATGATTTTTTTCAAATTCAATATCATTACAGTCATGCTATCATGAAAACTTAAATAATTTATGTTATCACTTGATTATTGTAAAAACTCTAATTATTAAACTAAAATTAAATCAAAAAACACGTCAACAAAAATACAGCAAATTATCAAGAAATGAATTAAATTTATCTTAGAATCTAGAGATAAAATCGATTGAATATCAGTTAAAAGTAAAATATGGTCATTTGAAGGAATGCAGAGAGTGAATGTTGGTATTAGGCGGTGATTCTTTTACGAGTACTTATCACTAAATTACCAATCATTTGCTTAGATATAATTGTAGTGCCTCTGACTATTACATTAGTAAAATATCAATTTAATAATTAAACTTAAAAGATATTATTAAATTAATTAAATTAAAATCTATTGTTTAAATATTCTTTTCATTCAAAAAACGATAAAAAAACATTTCATACATCATTTGCATCTCAAACGTTAAATCTCATTAAAAATCAATAAAAAAATATGCCAAACATTCGAGAAGCTGAAGTCTTGGTTTCCCTAGCTGTGATCTCTCTGCTGATGAGCTTGATCATCAACACCTTCGTTTCAATCTAAGAAATTTCCCTTAGAATACTAATTTGTGATTCTAGTGATTCTTATTATAAAGTTCGTTACAGAGTGTTGTAATAAGCACTGTATAGTCACCAAGCAGAGTGTTGAATTTATTGCCAATGTAAAGAGAAAGATTATTTGTGATTATCAATAAAGATTTCTGCTGTCAAGTGTTATTTTTGAATCGGTTCAAGACACGCTTGGAGTCAGAGTAACATTTAACATTATCACCAACTCAATAACCCAACATATTTATAAATAGCTTACGGACTCACAACATATAAATATAAATAAATGACAGCGAGAGACAAAAATAAAATAATTACAATGCAAATTTTGAAGAGAAAATAATTTGCATAATTACATATTAATAGCTATGAAAAAAGGGGTTATTTTCAAATTGTTAAATAATTATGTATATGTTGAGATATGAAGGAATTCGATTCTTCATAATAAATTCTTTTCTAATTAAACAGAAAATTATAACATAGAAAATAAGCCGAAAGAAGCAAATGATTGAAGCAAAAGGTACAATAACTTTCAAAAAGAAAATTTACATCTATTCGTCCTACTATGTTCATTATTTTGTGTTTTATTATGTATTTAATATTTAATATTGCAATAAAAATTTAACTTAACGTAATACATATATAATACGCAGGCCCGGCCCAAGGGCCAGGCGACCTAGGCCATAGCCTAGGGCGCCTTTTGTTAGAGGGCGCCAAAATTTATTATAAACAATCAAAGTAAATTATAAAATAAACCTCCAAAACTTTATATTTTGAAATTTATCTATGAAACCAACCGTTTTAAAAAAAATTGAAAATAAGAAAAAACAAAAAAAAAGTACATGCAAAATATACGAATTTCCAATTCTGAGAAATTCTGATATGTATTGAAAATTGAAATAAAAAAAATTATATGTATGTATTACAAAAACTGATGTGCGAGTTAAATTAACAGCTATAGCTACCAGTTTTTTTTTAACAATTTTTATTATTAATACGTAATACATACATAAATCCTTTTTGGTAGTAATTTAAACATTTAGAAATGTTATTTCAAAATAATTAATTCAAAATTGGTATTTGTTTCAACGCATTTCGTAAATATAAACTTGTACATAAAACTTTTAAAATAATGTATTTGACGAAATGTTATTTTACTTATCGCAGAATTATATTTTGTTGGTAAACTTCATATATATATATACATGGCCGCACTAATCACATGGCCTTGGGGGGCAATATATATGCGATAAATATGTGTTTTTTGTTATTAGATATATAAAAATTAATTTTTCATTTTATTAGTTTACACGTATTTTTAAATTAAAAAAACTTCTTAAAATATATAACTGATTTTTACATTTAAATGTGCTTGAATGACAAACTATATTACAACAATTTATGATGCAATAAACTTCGGTAGACGACTTAAATGTGAGCTGACAACCTATGTATACTTTCCGCCCGGTGTATTTCTTTATCTAATTTTCTTAAGAAGAGGGGCGCATTATTTTTAGTAGCCCACGGGTGCCGAGTTTCTTAAGAGGCCCCTGTATATATTAATAAAAAGAATGCCTAAAATTATAAAATATGAGTTTGTGTTGTACGGAAAAATGAAAATAATATTTTACGGTTTTAAATTATTTGGAATTAAATTATTTCAAATTTTGAAATAAAAAATTAAAAAGTTATTGGCAAAAGTCGAAATTTTACTTAAATTAACAAAATAATATTTTATTAATTTATTTGTTTTATTTAAAAATCAACCAACCTTACATACTTCTATGAGCTCGGAATAATTATTCGGATTCCCTAAATTGATGATGCAGAAAAGCCAAATAAGGATTATTTAAAATATATTAAATTTATTTGATATTTTTGAATTTCAATATTTTTCTCTTTTCACAAAGTTCAAAATAATCATCTTTTGTAATTAAAAATTTATAATCCCTATAAAAGATAGTTCTCATTTCTAAATTATATAATAAATTTCCTGTTATGAAATTATATCATTATATCAAACTTGTTTTTCTAATGCAACTCATTGAATATTGTACAATTACATTTTCTTTCTTAAATTTTCGCAACAACTCATTATCATAGCCTTATTATTATTATTATTATTATTATTATTATTATTATTATTATTATTATTATTATTATTATTATTATTATTATTATTATTATTATTATTATTATTATTATTATTATTATTATTATTATTATTATTATTATTATTATTATTATTATTATTATTATTATTATTATTATTATTATTATTATTATTATTATTATTATTAAACAAGTAAATGGTAATAAAGGCCTTTGCTGCAATGTATATATTGAATAAAATGAAAATAATTCAATTATGGAAATAATTCTTTTTAATTGGATGCTTACTTACTTGTTATTACTCTTATTGACTAATCCTACAGAATATAAATATTTAAACAATTTACTGACTTTCTATCATAAGACATCTAAATAATAATAATAATAAGACAAGTAGTGGAATAACCATGCACCCCAGCACCACCACCCTAAGAAATAGGCTCTATTTCTACATGTTTTCTGTATTTTACCCCCTGGTTTTAACCTAAATCCTTCATTTCCAAGAATTTTTAATTTTAGACCCAAAATTCTCTTTATCCTCAATTTATTTAGTTTTTTAACATAAAAACTTTAAAAACAAACTAGAAATCGATGTGGTTATAGATTAATAATTTCGGGTGAGGATGCTGGGGTGCATGGTTATTCCACTACTATAGCCAGCTTGCAAGCCGGCTTTACTTAAAAAATTAAAAATGTGATTCAAGTTCTTTAATTCTTTCCTTTAATTCTTTAATCTTATCTAGTCTTTTATCAGCAACCTTTACAGCATTTATATAAAAATGTCTATACTTTTCATTTTCCATCATTAATTCCTTAATGTATTCTAATGGATGTTCTTCCCTTCTTTTTATTCTTTTATATCTAACTTCATTTAATTCATTTTGCATTCTTTCATTCATTTTTAGTAATTAAATTTTTATAACTTTTAGTTTTATCAACTTTAATATATAAAAATGAATAATATAAATCTTAAAATTCAAGAAAGAAATAAATTAAATCTTGATTATAATAAAGAATTCACTCATGAGATTAAAAAGAATGACATCTTAAAAATCTCGCCAACTTCAGGATCTATTGCAAACTTAAATCGTAGGGGAGATATAGTTTTTCAAAGTCTTCAAACCTCAAATCCTATTGATATTTGTAATGCAAAATTATATTATAAAGTTGAATTAGAAATTGAAGCAGGAAAAAAAACAACCTTGGAAAATAATTTCTTTCCAAATTTATTTTCTAGTATGAGATTAAAACTTGGATCATCAGAAATTGAAACCGTTTTACATCCAGGAGTATATTCTACAATGTTAAATTTTATTTTAACAAGTGAAGATTATAAAAATGAATATGGTGAATTAACAGGATGGATTCCTGATACAGATAATGGAACAGTTGATTCTAAAAAAATAGATGAAGTAAAACAAGGAGAAGTGGTTGTTCAAGATAAAGTTGATAAAGCTAAAAATATTGGATATCGAAAACGGCTTGAACTTTACAAGTTGAATAAATTTGAAGGTTATTTTGAATTAAAACATTTATTTGGATTCCTTCAAAATTATAACCGTGTACTTCATAATGTTTTTATAGAACTCATCTGTAATAGAGTAGAAGCTGATAAATTAATATTTTATGGAGATGCAACTACAACAACAAAATTAAAATTATCAACACTTGAACTCCATATACCCGAATGGACATTAAACCCACATTCTGAGATTAAACTCCTTGAAAGATTAAATTCTAATAAATCTATACATGTAAATTATTTAAATAGAATCTGTAGTGAATTCAGTATGACAGAAGGGACAACATATTCTATAAAGGTGGCCAATCTAGCATACCGGCCAAGATATGTTTTCATAGGATTTAAAGATGGAGATCCTTCATTTATAAAGAATAATAATCTATTTGTTCAAAAGATCGGAGTTGATAATTTAAAATCAATTCAAGTTCAATTAAATAATTCTTATTATCCTATAAATCGAATGGAATTTAATATTGAAAATAATGAAAACATATTCCCCTATTTAAATTATATTGAAACTTGTAAAGAATTTAAAGCCGAACCACAATTAAGCCTAGAAGATTTCAAAAATTTATATTCTATATTTTGTATAAATACCTCTGACCAAGATGATCGATTAGCTATAAATAATGTGGACATTACACTTCATATAACAAAGGATTCAGGTTTTAAAGCTAAAGTATATACATTAATATTAGAAGAAAAGAAAATAGAAATGAAATTATACGGTGGAAAGATTTCAATAATTGAAAATGTTAGGGGAGATTCTTCTTCATAAAAAACTTTTTAAAATGAGTAAATATTGGACATGTGAAAGTTGTAATTGTCAAGTTACAAGACATCACAAAGCAAATCATCTTAAAACTAAAAAACACCTTGGAGGCGACCTTCAATCTTCAAAAACAACATCTAGAATCCTTAAACTCTTTACTACTGAAAAATATCCGGGTGAAAGACATTTATTCCATCACAACTATACTGGACCAGGAACTCGATTGGATATCCGATTGGATGAAAATAATAATCCTAAACCTGGAGAACTTCCAATAAATCGAGTTGATCAAGCAGCACTCTCACATGACATCTCCTACAACTCTGAAGACATCAGAGACAGACACCTTGCAGATGTGAATTTAATACATGATTTAAATAATATTCAAGGGCCAACAACTCAGGAAAAGATTCAAAGAGCTCTAGTTAAATTAGCAATGAAAGGTAAAATCTTCTTAGGTGCAGGACTTCCTATGGGCGTAGGACTTCCTAGGAAAGCAAAAGATGTTGCTAATAAAAAGATTATCGAACAAGCAGAGATTGAAAGATCCCTCGAGAGTACAGCCAAGACTAGTTTACAAACCCCAACAGAATCAGAAATAAAATATGCTAATGAATTACACCATGAATTTAGAAAAAATAAAAAATATTTAAAAGTTCAAGTACATGAAAAAGATCAAACATGGTCTGCTGATTTAGTCTTTATGCCAACCAAATCATCAGACCCTGAAAAATATAAAATAATTTTAACAGTAATAGATTTATATACAAGATTTGCTTTTGCAAGATGTTTAGAAAATAAAACAGGATATTCTATTACAGAAGCATTTGAAAATATATTTGAACAACATCAAAGAATTCCAAAATATTTATGGTGTGATAAAGGAACAGAATTTTATAACAAAGTTTTTACAAAGTTTTTAAATAAAAATGATATTAAATTATATTCAACAGAAAACGAAGGAAAAGCAGTTGTGGTTGAAAGATTAAATAGAACATTAAAAAATAAAATGTGGAAATATTTTACTGCTATTGGAAAACAAAAATGGAACAATGAATTGTTACAAAAGATTGTAAATGAATATAATAATGATGTACATAGTTCTATAAAATCAACACCTTTAAATGCTTCCTTGAATCCTGAAACAGTTAAAGTGGTAAATATTGAAAATGATACAACCTCTATAAAACCAAAATTTAAAATTGGTGACCGCGTAAGAATATTTAAATATAAAAATAAATTTGAAAAAGGATTTACAGCAAAATGGACAAATGAAATTTTTATTATAAATAAAATACATTATACAACTCCGATAACATATGGTATCATTGATTTAAATAATGAAAAAATATTAGGTAGATTTTATAATAATGAACTACAGAAAACAGATTTTTAAGTCGACAAGCCCTAAAACAAACTTTTCCATATTTCAGCTTCTTCTCTATCCAAATAAATATAATTATATTTTTCTTTCCAATGATTATCAACAAACATATCAAACATATTCTTATCAGGTTCAACATTTGAAAATAAATCATTATAAATCATATTCTTATCACGCTTGTCTAATTTAAAAAATATAAAACAATTAGAATTATTTCTTATAGAGTTTTTATCTAAAGCATAATAAGTTTGAGATATATAAATAACATTACAATTATTATGTCTACCTCGTGTAAAGTAACTCTTTTGAATCTCTTGATTTTTCATGTTAACAACATCATCAAATATAACTAGATTCTTTTTATCTTTAGGAAGTAAATCACAATGTAAAACATCTTCAGGTTTATTAGAGAATAAAACTTGAATTCCTTCTTCATCATAGATATAATCTTTTTTATTACTAATATCTGATTCTAAAATCTTTTCCTTATACCAATCAACCATATCACAAGGTTGAAAAACTTCTTCAGGACATCTATGTTGATTTTTAAAAATATCAATTATAGCTTTTTTAGTTAATTTATTTTCAAATCCACATTTCAAAAGTTGTAATTCTGGTTGGTTTATAGTTGTAGAATAAAAGATTAAATTATTATAATCCAAAAACCCCTCCTCTAATAACATCCTCAAAAGAAGTACATTCTTTCCACATCCAGAAGAACCAACAATTAATAATCTAAAATTATCAGGAAATACTTTATTATTAAATTTACTCTTATGTCTATTTAAAATTGGTTTCCAAATATCCGGAGGTCTTCGATTATCCATTTTTATTTATTATAAAATGACAACATGGAAACCTTCGGAGAAATCACCCTCAGAAGAATCTCTAGAGGAATCTTTACAAGAATTAATAAATTCAGACAAGAATAAATCAGTAGTAATCTCTGGTAAGAAATATTTTATTGGAAAACATGTAAAAGAACAAGTAAAGGAGAGGCAAGCTAAATCTGGAGGTATTCTTCCATTAGCTGCACTGATACCTGCAATCATTGCTGGAATAACTGGCGCTACAGGAATCTCTGCAGGAATAGCAAAAACTGTAAGCGAGTCAAGAGAAGCTAGAAATAAAGATTTGGAAAAAGAAAAACTAGAAGCTGAGATTAAGAATTTAAAGAATCAAAAAGGAGGAGGTCTCTATCTTGATCCTTATAAAGGTCGTGGTTTAAATGATTTTTTAAAAAATCAAATTTCTACATCTGAATCTTTATCTTCAAAAGATAAAGAAGATTTTAAAAAAATATGTAAATCTTTAAAGAATGGATGTCTTTGTAAAACTAGAGATGGGAAAGGTTTATACTTGAAACCCTTCCCTTCAAAATAACACCATTTTTAATACCATTAAAATGGTATATGAAGAAAGATTAGCACTTTTAAAAAAATTACAATCAGAACAAGATAACTATAATAAAAAAGATACAACTCAACACGCCGAATCTATAATATTAAATGAGGTATTAACTAAACAACAAAAGCCAACAATTAAAGCTATAGAAGGGCTTAAAGCTATAGAAGCTCTTCCTGAAGCTCCTAAACCTAAAGCTATAGAAGATCGTCCAACATTAATAGGAAAAAAACGTAGAAATGATGCTGATTTAGAAGAAGATATATTTCTTTCAAGATTATCTCCTTTTACTCCACCAATAGTTTTTGATATTAACCAATTACTACCACCATCACTTTTACCTAGGGTGAGATATGATAATAGAGGTTTTCAAACAATAACAATTAATAAACAAAAATTTTTTATATATAAAAATGAAGATGTGCCAGCGATTGTTTCAACAAACACTTTTAGGAATAGAGAGCGTGTTGACATTGATATTTCTAATGGTTTTTATGGATTAATTTGTGGATATATTCAAGACAGTGTTAATAATGAAGAAATTGATAAATATTTAAACTTAATAAAATTAATAAATGCTAGCCTTAAATCAAAACATATTCAAGATATAAAGAGATATAGAGATAGGAATAAAGATGGTGGTCCTATCATAGAAGAACCTAAGGAAGGAGAGGGCCACATCTGGAACTGTGTAAATCTTTTTATTGAATTAAGAAAACTTTTATCTGCAAGGAAAGCAGGACATAATAATTTAGATTCTGATATTTTAAAGATTTCTAAAGATTTGTTAAAACAAGGAATGATTTCAAAAGATAAATTTATCAAGTATACAAAGTTATAAATGACACCCTCTATACTAGATTTTTTAAAAACATTTGGAATAAATGCAAAAACAAATTTTGATTTAAAAGATTATGCTAGAGATTTAAATTTAAAAATAAAAATATTAATGAATGATGAATTATCAAATCCTCTGGAGGGTCCTCTGGAGGGTCCTCTGGAGAAAGAAACTCCAACGAATATAATAATCAATTATCAAAATTCAAATGAAAAAGGATCTCATTGGGTTTGTATCCACAAGAAGATATACTTTGATCCTTTTGGAATTAAACCTACTAAAGAAGTTGAAGATTATCTCTTGGAACAACCTTCAGAGGGTTATATCTTTAACTCTTTACAAGTTCAACCTTGGAATACTAAAATATGTGGGGTTCTATGTTTATATGTTTTGTATAGATTAACACAGCAGGAGGACTTTGAATCTATAATTCAAGAAATTTATAATGATTTAAAATCTCTATTATAAAAATGGAGTCTTCTTTGGATGATAATTTAAAAAAAATGGTAAACATTATGTCAGATAAATATTCAAGAACTTTATCTATAAATTCAAAAGAATCAGACTTTACTATAAACTTTCAAGATTCAATTAAATTAGATCAAAATTTAAATTATGAATTAGGACTCCTTTGGTTTTGTGCTTATAATACTATTTTTAATATAACTAAAGATAATAATAAATTTACTATTCAAAGATTTACACCTATGAAGACAGAGAAACCAAAAGAAGAAGTTATAACAATAGAACCTGGGGCATATGAGATAAAAGATTTAAATGATATACTTTCTAAAAAAACAAAGGAAGGTATTAAAATTAAAATGGATATACCAACTTCAAAATGTGTAATGATTTTGAAGAATATAAAAATTAGTTTTTTAGATAATTGTTTCTTTCACACAGTTTTAGGATTTAAACCTATGGATATAACAATAAAAGAAGATAAAATAATAACATCAGAAAATATTATAAAAATAATAAATACAAACACAATAAATATTCATTGTGATTGTGTAACAGGTTCTTATAATAATGGCATCATAACAAATATTTTATATTCCTTTCCCTCAAACACAGTTCCTATGGGATATAAAATAGTTGAAAGAATGAATCCTCCAAATTATTTACCTTTATGTAGAAAATATATAATGGATATCCACTTTAAAATTCTTAATCAAGAAGGAGGATTGATTGATTTTAATGGAGAAGAGATTTCAATGTATTTACATTTGAAACAGGTTTAATCCCTTAATAAATGAGTTCTTATATTCCATGTAATAGAGGTGGTGGAACAATAGAAACAGGGAATACAGAAGAAATATTAACTTTAACAGAAAATAAATATATTAATGAAAGAGGTGATTCAATGAAGGGTGATTTAAGTATGAATGGACACAAGATAAAAGATTTATCTTTACCAACTGATGAAGCTGATGGTACTAATAAAGAGTTTGTTGAAAAATTCGTTGAAAAGTTTGTTGAGAGTAAAATTAAAGCTTTAACTGATGGTTATGATACACTTATACGTTCTAATAATGCTTTGAAATATAATTTTATTAATTTAGAATCAAGGTTTAATAAATTACAAAACAGTTTAAACGAAGAAAGACTTAAAGATAAACAAATTATGGATAATAAAATTAATACAATATATAATATAATAAATGAGATGATTACATCATTTAATAAAAGAATTTCAAATTTAGAGTCTCATGGAACACACATTAACAACACACACACTATTAGAAAAAGAGCTGCTGAATTAGAACAGAATAAAACATTATTAGCAAGTGGATATAAACATTTTATAGAACCAATTTTAATAACAACAAATAGTAAAGAATGGAGTGCTTTCATGATTGTAAAGATTATTGATCCTTATTTCTTTTTATTTAATGATGATGGTGAAACAATGAAATGGTTTGTGAAATGTGATTATAATAGTAAGTTTGAAAAGGGAGATATTATAATGACTAGTTATGATTTAACACGAGGATTTTGGCATGATAATACTCAAACAGGTAAAGCACACAAAGTTAGAAGTAAAACTATTGATTTTAAAAGCTCACTTGTACAATATATAGATTTAATATTTTATGAAAAAAAGGTTGATACAGATGAAGTTCGTAGAGGGTTATTCGAGTTGTATAAAGATGAGCTCACAACAAGATTTTTCTATGATATACGAGTGTTGGTAGTAGATAAAGTCTTGTTGAGACAAATTCTATTTTAGTTTTATTAATTAAATCCTAAAGAAATGGACAAAGTCCAAAAGATTTATCCAACATTGAATCCTTCTGCTTCCGCTCCTTCAGAACTTGAAGTCATGAGAGTAAAAGAATTTAAATCTGAAACCTTACATTTAAAAGACTTACTTAAGCATTATAAAAAAATTAAAAATCGATGGAATAGAGGAGATACAACCCTAAAGATTATAGGTTTATCTTTAGGATTTACATCTGCAATCTTGACAATAATTCTTCCTTTAACACTTCCAGTCTTAAGTCTTGTTCCTGTTGTACTTGGAAGTATTTCTGTTGCAGATGGATTCTTGACTGAGATGGTTTCAGTGACTTATACTTCAAAAAAGAAAAGCTTATACCGAGAAGTATGTCAAAGTATAGAATTAGGAATTTCAAAATTATATTTATTCCAATTGAAAGCTTTAGAAGATGGAATCCTTACAGATGAAGAAATAATGAAATCAAATCAAATAATTCAAGATATAAAAAATGAAGTTATAAGATTAAAGAAGGGAGGAGTAGAGAATAAGAAAAATATAACAAAAAAGATTCAAAGAGAAAAATGGTTAACACAGTACTAATAAGAATTTACTTCCTATAAAATCTTCTATGAAAAATGGATGCATTTTTGAAAAAAGTAGATCAAGTTATAATACTTGATGCTTCAAAAATAAACATGTTTTTTTTAAAAGAAAAATTTTTAGAGTTTGCAAGGATTAAAAGTGAAAATCCTAATTTTACTCAAGTAGAAATATGTAAAAAGATGGGTATTTCAGATTCTACTATGAGAAGAATAAGAAATGATTTAGGACTTCCTTCTCCTTTTAGAAGAAATACACAGATAAAGAAGACAAAGAAGACAAAGTCTAAAAATACACAGCAGACACAGTCTAAGAATACACAACAGACACAGTCTAACAAGGTAAGTAAATTTAAAAATATTGATAAAGATTATTTAGCATCTGGGAACCTGCCCTCTGGGAACCTACCCTCTGGGAACCTGCCCTCTGGGAACCTGCCCTCTGGGAACCTGCCCTCTGGGAACCTGCCCTCTGGGACAGACACAGAGGAAATTAAAACTGAAAATCAAATGAATAAACTTTTTCAAGATAAGAAATGAATCCAACAGAATATATTATTAAAAATAATTTAAAACCAACTTGTCGGGGGGTTCTACTAGATTTTAATAAAAAAAATAAAAAGGATAAAGATCTTTATATTGAAAACCTTTTAATTTATAAAGTTGCAGCTGATCATCTTCTTAAGGAGTATGAACAGAAAATAAAACATCTTGAAAAACATCTTGAAAATAAAAATAAATTAATACAGTCACATGTAAGAAAAGTTTTATTTCATTCCCAGAGCTGAGAACTTTGGAGAGAACCTTGGAGATATATAAAAATAAAATATTTGTATTAATAAAGTCAGGACTATAAAAATTATAAAAATTATAATAAATTTAATTTTTAAATCATATAAATCTTTTTTTAATCTAGTAATATTTTTTATAATTTCAAAAATAATAATTTCTTGATTTTTGGTTTCCATCAATTTTATAGTGATAAATCAAACCAATCGTAATTGATTTATAGGAGTGTCTACAGTGATAATATCTTTTAACATTAATCTATGAGTTTTAAATTCTTCTGGTGATAGTCCTTGGATATATTCTGGATCGGTATTAAAATATTTAAGTTCTATAGGTTTTACATTTTGAACTTGATTATATAAAGATTCTTCAGGGTCTGGGTATTGGATTTCAACATTAGCAATATCGAGATCAGTGATCTCTAGATCATAAATTTCATTTATTTTATCGAGATTTTTTATTATTGGAATTAAATCATTTCCAATAGGTAATGTTGTCTTTAAATCTGATAATATAAACCTTTTATCATCATAATTTGTAATGGCGATCTTGTTGCACTCTTCGAGATACATGTTGTGTTTCTCTGATTTGAGATGATGAGTTTTTGCTATTTTATTTTTATAATCTATATTTAGTGCGTCTTTATATTCTTGGTGAGTAAAGGTCTTTGATACTGATTTTTGTATCCCTTTACTTTTATTTTCTTTAAATGTTTTCTCCTGCTCCGGGAACACAGGATATTCAAATGTGTGATCTATCTCTCCCTCAGGGGTTATAATTTTTATTGTGTGTTCTTTCATCTTTAGTTTATCTTTCATTTCAAGTGAATATTGTTTTGGACGAATAAACACTCCACCAATTATTGGAGTATTTGGTTTTTCATCTTTGAAGGTGAATAATTCTCCAGAGTTGTTTATTAATTTATTTAAGGTTTCAGAGTCACTTATTTCCTTTTTTAAATTTTCACTATGAATTTTTAAAAACATACTATCAGTGTCCATAGCATGCATAGATATTCTATCTTTAAAGTGAGGTACTAGAACATCATAATAAGTCTCATACATCTGCAGCTTTGAAAGTTCTAAAATTGTAAAACCTATAAAGATTGGTTTATTATATGTTTTTACAGAGTTTTTAATCTCTATGGCTATAAGATTACTACAGAATATTTCTGCATTTTTAAATGTGGGCTTTCCAATTATTCGATTATATTTATTAAGATCCTCAGATGTATTTGTTAAAAGTTCTACTCGGGTATATTTATCAATATTCTCCATGGTCTTTCCAAAGACTGCATTGTTTAAAAGTTTATAAATCATATCAAGGAAAGCATTCCCAGATTTCTTTGCCATGTTTCTTTTAGATATATTTCCTTCGATGAATTTTTTCATAAAAGGAGCTTGTCTGAATTTTATAATATTATGAACTTTTTTTAAAACCATTCCATGTGATAGGTAAAACTGGAGTAAGCGATAATGGCAAAGATAATATGTTTTATCAGTTTGATCACATAAAAGTTTTTTATTCGGTTTTCTATTCTGGGAGATCTGCCATTTTGATAGTTCTTGAAGAGAGACTGTTCTTCTTATAGGAGCAAATGGAAAATATTTAGTTCTAGATTTTATTTTATCTGGATATTCAAGATCACATTCTATAACATATCCATATTTTGAATTTTTTGGTGTTTTTAGAATTTCTTGTATTAATTCCTCAGTAGGTTCTTCCCAAGAGAAATTACCGATTGGAAGCCACTGAGTCATTACTCCTGCATATAAAGCTGTTGCATCTATATACATTATTTCAGAAGGATTAGAAATACCTTCCATTATTTCCTTGAGATCATCTTGATCAGTTATTTCTACATATAGAGCATCAGGATCTTTAAAGAATTTAGGGTAAAAGGTTGTAAAATTATTTGCATTTATTTCTCTATTCCCTTGTACTGAAGAAATACCTCCCCGAATATTATGTTTAAACATATTAAACATGTCAAGATCACATAATAATTCTATAGTTTTATTTCTTGTTGCTATATCATCAGTCCATATAGTATATAATAATATATCCCAAGCTAGAGAGGGAGCAGTTATATAATTATATGGTTTTAATTCAAAAGCTTTTGAAAATGTCTCGAAGCAATCAGCTAAGATATAAACATCTAGAGAGAGATACATGTCAGTATATTCTCCAAGGTTTTTACAATTGAACAACTGCCACATTTTCTTTGCTCGAGAATATTCCTGATCTGAAATCCCTGTTTGTTGTAATATAGAAAAGAAATCTTCTTTCTCAGGTAGTAATTCATTATATTTTTCAAAAGAGTCTATATAATCATAAGGATAGATTCCTTTTGCTAGACAGGTGGGATATTCTTCTAGAGGAATATTTTTTAATAATAAATATTCTTTTGTATATTTAAAATCATCTGGGTTCATGTTTTTGGCAATGGAATCTAGAGACATTCCTAAGAAATTTAATGAGTCTAAAAATTTGAAAC
This sequence comes from Schmidtea polychroa, assembly GCA_959609185.1. Classification (NCBI taxonomy): domain Eukaryota; kingdom Metazoa; phylum Platyhelminthes; order Tricladida; family Dugesiidae; genus Schmidtea; species Schmidtea polychroa. Next base: position 39,511 of record CAUHTR010000316.1, read on the forward strand.
ATCCATATTTAATACTCTTATATTTCTCTTTTGTAAGTCCAATAACTTTAAAAGAGTTTTTAGCATTAGCAGCTAGATGTTTTATAAACAGATGGATATCATAACCAAAAAGATTATGGAATATAAATGGTATATGAGTTGGTTTTCTACAATTGAGATTACATTTTTTATGGGCTGCACCCCGATAATTATTTTCTCTTTTAAAATGATCATGGTCTGGAACTTTCTGAGACAGACTTCCCTGAGACAGACTTCCCTGAGTGCTCTCTTCTCGAATTGTAACCTGAATATTTTCATGAAATAATCGGGTTTCTTCTTCACTATCTCCATGAATTGAATCCTCATGAATTGAATCCTCATGAATTGAATCCTCAGAGAGATTCTCAGAGAGGTGCTCAGAGAGCTGTTCAGAGAGCTGTTCAGAGAGCTGTTCAGAGAGCTGTTCAGAGAGGTGCTCAGAGAGCTGTTCAGAGAGATCAAACTCTTGTTTACACATCCAACAATGTGTTGCATTTTTATATTCTTCCTCTTGTTCCTCTGAAAAATTTTTGGGGAAGTTTGTTTTTAATATTATAAACAAATCATGTTCTAGTTCATTTAAATCTTTAACAAAATGGTCTAGAACCTCTTGTTCAGAAGATCCTCTAAATGTGTATTCTCTATCTCCCACAAGTTCTGGATAATTGGTTTTAAAAAAGATTTTATATGCAGAGGGTAATTGTTTTGTTAGTTTTACACTATTAGTATTTGTGCGTCTTAGTTTTACATTTATAGCTTCAAAATCAGAATAAACCACTCCTAATGTTTCTAATAGATTGGAATAATTTTTAAACTCCATATGAGCATTTTTCTTGAGTGGCATTTTTATTAAAGCAGGTTGATTCTTACAACAGAGTCTCTCATGTTTAATAGCAGCAAGTTTTGAACTTGAATGATATAGACATCTTTTACAACATATCCCTCCACGAGTGAAAGTATTTCCTTTCATAAAACTTTGAAAATTCTTTATTAGAATATAATGAAGTTTTTTCTCCTCTCTCTCCTCTCCCTGAGTATCTCCCTGAGTATCTCCCTGAGTATCTCCCTGAGTATCTCCCTGAGGCAGACTTCCCTGAGGATCTCCCTGAGTATCTCTCCGAGGATCTCTCCGAGGATGTATGGTTTGAACATCTTCTCCATATTCATCATCTTCATCAAAATCTTCTTCTGGCATGTCTTCTTCTAATATTAAAAGATTTACTTCTCTATTTTCATCTAAGATTTCCATATTAGAAATATAAATAGGAATAATATGTTTATAATTTTTATTTTTTCTAGTTTTTGTAATTTTGGTTGGAATGTATTGATAAATATTAATTTTGAGATTGTTTAGTTTTTCAAACATTGGAACATCTTCAATTTTCATTGGGTGTTCAAATCCTGGAGGATAATTTAATTCATTTTCAAATGGTTTATATTTTGAAACTCTTTGGGGATTTGTTGCTTGAGGATGTAAGTGAGCAAGTATTGACCATTGAAAACATTTATTATCAGCATTCTTTACATTTATAACTAGGTTGGAGTCGAATGGTGCGCGGATAAAAGATTTAGGATTTGGTGGTGCTCCTCTCCAATATTCAATTTCCATTGATTGGAAACTATGGAATATTAAATTAGATTCTCCTAGTTCTTGTTCCATTTGTTCCATTGCTTTTTCCAATTCTTTAGCTGTATCATTAATAAGTTTATTTCCTCCTTTTGTAGAAAATAAATGTTTATATGTGGTTTCAATTCTTACATCTAGAGGTTGAGTGTTTGAATCCTCTCCTCTCCAATATCTTGCAATTACTGATTTTTTCATTTTAATAACATTATATCTTGATTGACCAAAATTTTTTATAGCATTATCCATTGATGATAATATTTTTTTCTTATTTCTCCTTACATATTGTGTCATTGATATAGGTCCATTTATTATATCTGCTATTATATCTATATGATTGAAGTTATCCCAATTAAACTCTAATTTTTCAGCTTTTTCAGTCATCTCTTCCCCAGGATCAGGATCTGCCTCAGGACCACATTCTTTTACATGACTTAAGTAAAAAGATTTTATTTTCATCTTTTTTCCACAGTTTGGACATGTAAATATTTCTCTATTTTTAGGAACTCCAATACAATTTTTAAAATGGGATTTATAACCTGAAAATAAATATCTAACCTTACATTTAGAACAGACTTTAGAATTCGTGTCATTTAAACCATTTAATTTTAATAAATGATTTTTTGATTTTTTATGAGAAGTTAAACCGGTTTGATTTTTAAAAGTTTTTTCACAAAGTTCACAATTGAAAATTGTTGCCATTTTTAAAACAAATTTTTTGGTTGGATGTAGTGTTTTGATTTTGTTTATTAATTTTTAAATTTTTTTATATATTAAAACTAAAAAGCTACAAGTAAAGCCGGCTTGCAAGCTGGCTATAGTAGTGGAATAACCATGCACCCCAGCATCCTCTCCCGAAATTATTAATCTATAACCACATCGATTTCTAGTTTGTTTTTAAAGTTTTTATGTTAAAAAACTAAATAAATTGAGGATAAAGAGAATTTTGGGTCTAAAATTAAAAATTCTTGGAAATGAAGGATTTAGGTTAAAACCAGGGGGTAAAATACAGAAAACATGTAGAAATAGAGCCTATTTCTTAGGGTGGTGGTGCTGGGGTGCATGGTTATTCCACTACTAAGACATCATGGTCAAACAATGTTGGATAACTGAAATTTCTAAAAAAATAAGATATTTCTAAATGTTCTAAATGTTCAGCAAAATAGAAATTCAAATATCTCAAAACCGAAAAATAGTAAAACATACTTTTATTAATGCTATCCGACTTAAAAGCAAATGTTTATTATTTCAGCAAGATATCGCTAGACAAAATAATTTAAAAAGGCGATGCAGAAAATTAAAGAATCAGATATTGAAATTATCCCTCATCCAGCAAATAGTTCAGACCTTTTCCCTTCTATCAGTAAATTTCTTATTTTTTTGTTTACATGTTGTCTGTTTTGTTTTCTTTAAACGTTTCATTTATTTTCATTTCATTACGGCTATAATTATAAAAACTTTCCTCATGTAATACAAATTTTATCTATAGCTGTAATAAAAATAATAAAACTAACCATTTTATGGAAAAACCTTCAAAATGATGTCAGTTTCTTATGTTGAAAAAGTAAAATTTAAATATCAAGAGTCTTTTAACCATAAGGATGCTCAAAAGTACTACCAGTGTAAATTATATTTGTAAAATAGATGGAAATAAATAATGGTATTATGTCAAGTAAAGTAATATTATACATTTGTATTTTTTTGTTATAAATGTCATGTTTTAAAAATAATATTTACATATTATAAATAAAATAAAATATTTCTTTAACAAATTTTATATTTAAAATGTCGATTTGTGAGTGGTTATTATTTAAATTTTAAGTTTTTTAAATTTTTATTTTTTAAATATTTTAAGTTAACTCATTTTTAAGGCAAAAAATTAATTCTTAATTATCAAAATTAATTTATTTTATAACACTTTTATGAATACTGTCAAATAAACAAAAGGATAAGAATTAGCAAACTTTATTTTTTTATAATAATAATGAATATTATAAAATATAAATTTTATAAATATTTATCGTTATGCTTGTTTATTATTATAATGTTTGCTAAGTGTTAAAAATAAATAAATTCAAAACCAATTTTTGTTCAAGTAATGAAATAAATTTCCCATAACTTATGCCTTTGGGGAAATGCAAATATTCACTGACAAAAAGCCATAATAACTTGTTTTCTAGTGAAATTAGAAAAAGTTAACAAATATAGAAATATTTGAAAATATACTTTTTTAAAATTTATAAATGTGTATTTCCTCAAATATATTTTAAAATTATTTTAATTGTTCATTGCTTCACATAGCAATTATGCACTGGTTTTTTAATTTAATGTAATAGGAAAGTAATTTTTTGGTAAAACAAGAAAATAACGACAAAATTGCCAATAAAATCATTTCTCTTCTTCATCAATGATTTGTTTTCATTTACATTTTCGTTTATCTCAAGGTCACGCTTCAAGTTAAACTGAATGAAAATAAAAAAAATAATAAAGGTTTTATCAAAATATCATGTACATTATTTATTGTTTTCACAATAGCCTTACAAACATTAATATGAAAATTATTAAATGAAAAAATATCGAAGGTAAAATCAAAAGATAAATATGATAAATAATAAAATAAAAGGTAAAAAAAGGACTCAGATTTCTTACCATTTATTTAAAAAATATTGAAAGATAGCTAATAAGATTTTTCAAGTAAACCCCGCCTATTATTTCATTGCAGGATAATATTCTCAGAATATTCCCTCTTTAAAAATCTATTACTATCATAAGTATAGTTCAGGAAAATGCCGGGAAAGTTATTGGTGACGAGGCAATTTTGTTAATATTAATTTTCGTTAAAAATATTTCAGTGTCTACATATGAATTTTATGCTATGGTAAACGTCAAACAGTTAAAATTTCAAAAAGTCTCTTTTCTTTGGAACTACCTTTAAACAAATGTTTGATAATGCTTACGGGTTGATTAATTATTTTGTCAAATAATTTTAACTGTCATTAAAAAATAAAAATGAGAAACTGCAAAATTATTTGCTCACTGGGGTTACAATGCCAATTTCTGACGAGTTGTTGGAATTATTGGTTTGACAATCAAGCGTTGTAAGGTTTCTGCATATGAAACTTTACATGTGTCTAATGTAAAAGCTTTCTCTGTTAATCTGAGATCCTTGTCATTCCATATTAATAAAAGGTTTTGGAAATGGTTAGAATGTCTAGGAGTTCAAAGCAGAATTAATTTCCTTCACTATCAAAGTAAACTTTTCTTAGTGTTTTACATAAAATAGTATCAAATAGATCAGGGGTCCCCAATGTTTTTAAGAAGAGAGCCACATAAAAATTTTTATTGTCAAAAAAAAATTTCAAAGTTCTGAAAAATATTGTTTGCGAGTTTAGCAAAAAATAAATCTTATGAAACGTAAGGAAATTAACAGACGTCTAGATTTAAAATTTTAAATAGAGTAGTAATATAATATATTTAAGCTTGTAGTGTTTTTAAAAATATTTTTTAAAAAAATGTAAAAAAAATTCTTAGTTTATTTTAAATTTTTCTAAAAATATTTTTAATTTTAGTTTAGTTATTTGTATTTGAGTAGGCCATAAAAAACTATTGCGCGGGTCGGATGCGGCCCGCGGGCCTTAGTTTGGAGACCCCTGAAATAGATCATGAAATGATGCAAACCACTTTAATTGAAACATTATAAGTGAAAATTGGTGACATGTTTCATATTTACTTCTAATATCCTAGCTTGTAATTTTAGTACTTATACATTCTGACATTTTTGTAGATAGTGGATTTATGAAAAAATTATTTTATAAATTAAAAACTATAAATATCAACTGTTTATCTTTATTTTTGTTTAAATGGTCACCAATTTTCATTCGGTTCTGAATCAGCATAGTCATATATATTAAAAGGAAGTTTAAATGAACTTTTTTGTTTTTACAATCTGATTTTTATTCAGAGGTTCTAAGGAAGATTCCTTAGATTTACCGGAGGAAATTTTATTTTCATTTGTAAAACAGCTTTCTGTAACAAATTTTCCAAATTTACAACTAAGCTGGATAACCCAAGATTTAGGAATAAAGATATAATATATTTTTTGCAGATATAGTTCACTAAAACATTATTAATATCTGGCAATAATATTCGCCTTTAATATTAGTAATTCATTTTAATTATAATACAAATTTTAAATAATTTAAAGCAATTTTAAAATTAACTAATTTAAACAAAAATATTTTAAAGTTCTTTTATCAACTAAATATTACTATTTTGTTTTATATTTAACACAAAAAGATAACAGATTATAAAAGGACATTCCTTGTGAAAAAAATCATTTGTTTTGATTGTTTTTATCACAACCTTTATTCACATTCAAAAATTTCGCATCCAACTTTAATTTTCTCAACTACTTCAACTTGAAACTGTTTATTTTACCAGTTTTTTACATTTTCAGAAATTATATTTCATTTCTATCTTCAACACCTTCAAAAATTAATTCATGATTTCACTAACAAATGTTTATGTTGTAGCTTTGCCTAACTTTTATGAAGAAGAAAACAATTAAAAGGTAATGGCATGTTACCAATTTAATATCATAATTTCTTTTATTAATTTCGATTATTTTCAACATAATTAATATTTCTTTGAACTTGTCGTCAACCTTTGTAAAGATCAGTTTCATTGCACATATTACAAACTTTATCATACTTAAGAATATTCTACTTAAGGTGTGAATCTCTACTTAAATTGAAAACAATTTCTTTACTTCATTTTTAATCATTTTAATCGTGTGTAGTTATTCGATTAAAACGTTGAAATTAGAATTTCTCTCTACCAAAATTAGCTTCATTATCAATTAACATCATTAATAGCGTACCATTTTGCCATGTGAATCTTTGAAATGTTCATAAAATGTATCAGTATTCAAACCGCAGGCTAAATCAAGATTGACAGAACGTATCAGCAAACAAGTAAAGATATATGTGAGATATTTCCCTCGACACTTTTCATTAATATGAATTGTTTAATATGAACCGACCAAATTCCCTGAGGTTCGTTTGAATGGTTCTTCATGTTGAAAATGAAGCAGCATTGTCATTATTTGAATAAGTTCTCTCTGATCCTACTGAATGAGAGAATATGATGAATATTTCATAATAAATACAAGTCATTTACTTTTGTTCTATCCAAAATGGGAAAATAAATCTATTCCTTATAATTTCTCAAAAGTATAAATATATTCTAAATAAGTCGAAATATTAATTCATGAATTTTTTCAATATTATCTCTGGAAGACTAAGTATATTTTTTACTTTATTAATCACAATTGTTTTTTATTTAATAAATTAAAACAAATGTGGCAATTATTTTCTATAAATAAATATAAATTTCCTAAATCGATACTTTTTGATACAATGTATTTTTTTGTTTTACAGGAAGAAAATCAATTCAATTTTTAAAGATGATTTCCATGATATTGCTAACAATTATTATTGTTTTCACGATTTTATTCATATTTACAATTGGATTGGTTGTGACAATTATTTTCCGAAAACAGAAAAATCAAAAAGAAATTTCACAGAATTATGGAACCTATGAAACTGTCAGCAAAGCGCCGTTGGAAATCACAATTACTAAGCCAGAGGATAATGAAGGAGTTTCACATAAAAAAATAATCATCCAAGATGACCGTCGATGTACCATGCCATGTATTTTACCATCGAGCAACAATTCTTCAGATGGATGCTCGGAAAGTAATCTAAGTGTTAATGAAAGTTCAATCTTTTCTCTTAATTCCAATAATCTTTTGCTTTCGGGGTTGATTTCTCCTGCTAGACGATACAGCGACAATTCGAATACACAAAATTTCGCTGAGTTACGAAAAAAAAGTGTCCGACCAGATAGATTTTCAATTCTCTCTTTAAATTTAGATTTAATGATAGCAGATCAAAATGAACTTTCTTCATACGAGATACTGAATTTATATGGACAGGGTAAACTATGTTTTTCAATTGTCTACAACGAGCATATTTCCCGACTCTATGTAACCATAAATAAAGCAGTCTATTTAAATAGTTCTAAAACTAACAATCTGGCTGGATTCTATGTGAAGGTGTATTTATTAAATACGGAAAACGATATGAAATTACAAATGCATAAATCGGAAATCGTAACTGCAAACAAAAATCCAATGTTCGAGCAAACATTTTCGTTTCTTTTAACCAAGTCATCTTTAGTCAGCATAAAATTACAATTCAAAGTCAAACAGGCACATATAAAAGTAAAGAAAAACGAATATCTTGGTGGATTTGTGTTTTTTCTTGATAATAATGAAATCATTACCAACCCAGAACTCTTTCAAGAATTATGGCGTGATCTACGGGGTGACTTGAGGGTGAGCATTACAATGTGCTTTGTTTTTTATTAGTTTATTAATATTTGGATGTTAAATAAAATTCGATGCAACAAAAAAAATGGAACTTTGAACAGGTTTTCATCTTCAATTGCGTTTTTACTTGAAATACTAGAGTTGCAACTCAACATTAAATAGAATCATTTTGAATCATTTAGTCGAAAGGTTTCTTGAATTATGAAATAAATAGAAACACTTTGAATACACTAGAGCCCTTTCAACCACTCTGTTTGGTATCATTAGAATCCTTATTTAATTTGAAATTATCAAAAGATTCTTTAGATTGCTGAAGAACGCCAGAAGATTGAATCTGTGATTTTGAGATGTATTTTTTAAAATGGAACCATTTCACAGGAATATTAAATTTATAATTAATAGAAAAGCAATCTTTCGTTTTCAAAGGATAATCTTCCGCTTGGATACCATTATATCAAATTGAAGTCTTCTTTCTTGAGAACATTACCGAAATCATTACTGCATAGCAATGCTACTTGATCCCCTATAATAATATGGTTAAAAGAAACAATTAAGAACATTTTGTATTTTTGAAATTAAAAAAAATTTACAACTACTTTAAAAATTTAAATTGACTTAAAAAAATTTTTACGATTAAATATAAAAATCAAAATTATGATGTAAATTAAAATAAGATAAAAAAAGACAATTTGGATCAAAATTAAAAGTCCCCCTCATCATTTCATTTATTTGAACGATGATTTAATTTGTAATTTTAATTATATAAAATTACGTAGGAAATTTTTAATTTTCATCCGACTATTTTAGTTTTTTAATTGCCAATTAAAATTGCAATCTTATGAATTACCAAATATAATATATATATTTATATATATTGTCTTCCATATATTGTCTTCTATATTTTTTTCTTTATAATATTTCATAATACACGAAATTGTAATTTTAGGCAACAATTAAAAAACTATTAAAAAATCGATTTTTCTTTTTATATTACAGATCAATAATTTACTTTTAATTTTAGCACAATTTTGGAGCAAATACTTGAAAAGAGAGCTTCGAAAATTCGTGTTTAATTTTAAATAATATTTGATAATAATTATCATCAAATCTAAAGCGAAACATCTTTGTGAAAGATTCTTGTTTTAGACTAATTATGAAGCATTCTCAAGATCTGTTTTTTGAACCATTTTAAATACTTGTCCTAAAAGAAAATTTGCCTTTTAATTTTAAATCAGTATTTTATTTTTTATTAATTTCAAATTTCTTATAAACTTATCTGCTATGGCATAAATAACTTTCAATCACGTATGACGTGCACAAAACGCGAATCAAAACCACTCACAGGGACGTATGGCGTGCACAGCACACGCATAAAAAAGTGTTAATAGCGTAAAATTATGCTATAAAACCTAATACAATATATTATTATGAATTTAACCATTATCTCTATAAAAATGTATCCGTCCCTGGGACTGAAAATCTGTTTCAGTCATACGTGCCTGAAGGGTTAATGCAAATAAATATATTCAAAGATACATATATTTCTTTATATGATTTTCCACTTCTCTCAATCTTTCAGAGAAGTTTTGTATTCTTTTTACATTCTTAGAATTTTTCCGTCTTTGGTTTCCATTAAGTGTTAATAAAAAAATTTCTTTAACAAAAAGGTGACCTAACTAGAATGTCTGGGAATAAAATAGAGCATTTTTTACAATTAATTATAAATTATTGATTTTTATTATTGTAAGGAACAAGTTAAATAAGGCATGCTATTTAACTTAAATAATTAACTAATTTAAATATTGTATATTAATTAATTTGGAATTTCATAAGAATATAAATAATAATTGTAAATAAAGAGTTTAAATGTAAATATAATTATAATATAATTTAAATAAATAGAATGATTGTAGAATGAAGTGTCTGAGGTTTCTTGCTCAAGATATTGTTTGCGTAAAATAATTCTCTTGTTTGAATATTGTGAATAATAATTACGAGGAAGATGGAAGATTCTAAATTTTTTAATTAGAAACTTTCTAAATTTTAAAATTTTAAAAATATTTCTTATTGAAAAAATATTTTAAAAGGAAGATGGAAATTTGTAGAAGATATATGAATTTTGAGTGCATAATTTCTTAAATAAAGTTTATGGAGCTATTTAGTGTATGTTAATGTTTTAACGGATGGAAATCCTAATAATAATACATTTGTGAATATTAAATTTTTAGTTGTTAATTTAATTGATACAATTAACACTCGGTCCCCGCAGTCTAACAATTATTATTAAATGAAAATGAATCAATAAAAAGAAAAAGAACAAAACAAATTTTAGCAATTTTTTCGGCTTTTTCAAGTGTTTACTTAATTCACTAACTGAAAAACATGAAAAAAATGGACAAAAGTTAGAAGTGATGTTTGTTTTTAAAATTAATTAATTACATTAAATCTTTACTAAAATATTAATTATTTCATTATTTCATGTTTATTTATGTCAATTCACAAAATAAATTAAAATCAAAGTAAATAGCTGAGGTGATATTTCATGACAGAAAAATATATTAATGATTGTAAATTTGTCAATTAATAGAATCTATTTACCTTCATATTCAGAAACATTTGAATAAAGATGAATAAATAAAGATTAATAAATAAAACATCGAAGCGCTAAGAAAATATTTATTTTCATAAAAATTAAAGTCAACATAATTGTAATTTCAAAATACAAACCCTTTAACTATGGCTGTCTTCAAAAAAAGGCGAAAACTTTGTGGAAAAAGGTCAAACCAAATATATGACTTTCAGATCTCGCGTGATACTTTTGTTTTCGTTTTTTTTATTTATTTATTTATTTAATTTATTAATCAATTTTGATAAATAATCTTTTAAAATTTTATATGACATGCTAATTTTTCATTTCCTTTATTATGAGACTACTTATTAATTCCAAACTTGAAATTGTTTTCAAATCATCCGGAAGAGTAAACCATAACATCAATATTTCATAATAAAAACAAAGTTTATTTATACTTAAATAATAAATGTAAAAATAATCTATCAAAATTCTTATCCGTATGATTTGTGAGAGCGACGTTTTCAATTGAATTAATCATGCGAAAAGCCGTTCATTTAAACAATGACAAAATGGAATATATACTATCAATTTTTATTCCAGAAAGATACGAGACGTGGAGAAATCCTCATTTCTCTGATGTACAGTGAACACCAATCTTCAGCTTTTCTATCAGTTAATCTGCATCGAGCTAAAAATCTACAAATTCGACAACATGACAGTAAATGATTTATTTTATTATTTTCTTACAATGTCCATTGTCAATATAAACAATTCAACAGGAAACAAAAAAAATATTTATCTAGTTAAAAGATAATTAAAAAAAATATTGCAATTAATTTTCATTACGATTTTCTATGCCAATTTTCAAATTATTATTGAATAATTATTTATTTTTAATTTATTTTCTTCAAATTTGTTTTAATTGGTAAATAAAAAAAAATTTTATTTTATCAGTTTTCTAATAATATCTCACAAGTTAAAGCAATTTAATTAATTTAAAGACCCGAAAGTTCATTTCTAAAGATCTGATTAATCTTTGGCTAAGTACCAAGCAAAAATCTTGTTGTTACAGCCAAAATATGTTTCAATCCTTTCCATTGTGGAGAATAAAGTAAAATTACATGAAATAAAATATAATTAAAAAATTATTAATTAGTAATTTTGGGTAAAGCTCTCAGAAAAGAATGGCTTTTTTAACAATTTTGAATAATAAAATTTCAAATTGTAAAATTTTTGTAAAAAAAATATTTTGTTTTAAGTGTTTGCTAATTTGTGAATTTTGATGTGGGGATTTTTATTAAAGTAATGAAAAATACTAATTTTTTTGAATATAATTTTTAGACATTTCAAAGCTTTAATCCCTTTACAGGTAGACCCGAGGATACTCGTCAAGCCGAAACCGGCTGATAACCGTTAGACCCGAGTTAACTCGTTTTATATATTCGAAAGCGTACTGCAGCACAGTAGACCTGAGTATACTCGGCTAAACGCAAATACGTCGTTCTAGGTCATTTAGAAACATCAAACCATAATAACCATGCACTCTACTACAACTATCGCCCTGCTGAGGGCAAGAATGTATGGCAGGGCTAAACAAAATAAAAAATTATACAAAAAACATTTTCCATGAAATCTCAGAAAACGTTTCAAACCTCAATATAGCCCATCGCTATAGGCTAAATCATCACAACAACTATTATTATGATGTCCTAGTGTGTCAGATAAATAAAATTGAAGACAATACAAAAAAATTCTTACAAAAGGTTGGAGCAAAAGACACAAAAACTTTCAAAACAATTGTTCATCTTATTCAGTACCTTGTGATCCACTACTCATTACTTTACAACAATACAAAAAACTGCTTTATTTGTGATTAATTAGTTAGCTGTTATTCGTTTTAGTTGTTCGTTATTGTTGATAAAGATGTTTGAAAAATAATTAAAAGATTAATTTTTTTATAGCCACAAATAAAGTCGCCAATTAAGGGTCGATTTCAGAAAAGAAGTTGACGGTAAAGGGGTTAATAAAATAATTCAATTTTGGTTATATTACAAGATGTCGAAAATCCAAATGCGTAGGTAGGACTTAATCCGAAGGTTTTGCAGATTATAAGAGGAAGATAAGCAAGCATTTAGGCTATTTTAATTCCAAGATTGTGTCTAATTCGTGTAAAGTATGTAATATGTTTAATAATAAGTTCAAAATTCTGGTTAAATTGCGATTGAATTTCTTTTATAAACACGTATGTAATGTGAGTAACTTTCATCATCAAGTTCTCAAACATTGTCGATCGAAGGGATTGACCAATATTAGTGAGCACAAAAATGTCTATATAAGTAAAATTGGAATATCTGATTTAAATATTTTATTGAATAATTTGAATAATTATTGGAAACATGTGATATGTAAAGTTCTGTTGATAAGATCATTTGATCCGAAAATAATTGTACACAATGATGTAAACACGTGTTACAAGATACCAGTACCTTATTAAATTTGAAAAAATTATGCAGAAAACTAATCTCGCTTAGACAACAAAAGTTAAAATTCTAATATTTTAATTAAAAAATTTATAATTTTTCATTTGATTTTTAACTAATAAACAGATTAAATTGGGGAAATTAAATTTGCTATTTCATAAGTGAATTAAAAACTAATCAACAAACTCGTTTCAATGATTAAAATTTACTTTTTATCTCAAACATTTGTTGTTTTCGAATGGAATTAGAGTAAAATTAAATTATTATATTATATTAATTGCAGTTGTGAAGTTTTCAATTAGATAATTTAATTCAAACTTTTATTATATATGTAAATTAATATTAAAAATATTTAAAATATTTTTGATCTTTCACATAAACATCTGAAATTTAAGAATTTTTAAAGATTATTAAAAATATAAAAATATAAAAAAATATAAAAATAAAGATTATCAAAAATATTATAAGAACTTTTTTCAATTTTCGCCACTGATTTCTTTTCAATTGACATTGTATTTATTAAAAATAAATTTTTAAAAGCATTTTCGTTTTCAAACTATCTGAAAAATATTTTTTGCGCTCTAAAGGTAATGAGACTGATATAGAAATATAAATATACCAAATTAATAAAGTTTTGCGATAAAATGAGAGATCGAAGGAAATCCAACAATTGATCATGTGACCAGCAGAACACCCACAAGAAAATTCTAAGCAAACTCAGGTTGTAAGGAAATCCTACCTGAGTTGAAAAGAAGGGTATAAACACTCAAAGAAAAAAGATGGAACAACACAATTCAAAACCATTTAACAAAACCAAAATTATATCGAGAAATTTCAAGCTTATTCTGAAGCAAGAATCTAGAAAACAAAGAAAAACTATGCAATTCAACAACACTCTCAAATATATCTACCGAAACAACTAGCAAACATCCAAAAATTCTCGAGTAGACGGAAATTCAAGAAACGAAAAATCTATGCAACAGGAAAATTATCTAAAATCTTAACTAATATCGACAAACACAACGATCTCGAACTCAACGGAACCGGAAGATAAAAGTGAAGGTTCAGACAATACCTGCACCCAAAAGTAGACACAACTTAAAGTTAAAAATCGAGAAATTCAAAAATGGACTCACAGAAAGGAAAAGAACTCACTGAAATCGGACAAAAATTTATTGAAGAAAATTATCATTTATTCACGATCAATAGTAAATCATAATTTTGTTTTGTAAACTTGTCATCTAGGACCTAGATTCTAGGTCATTAAATTTTTGCATTTTAATGAGTTTCATGATTTCCTAAAAACTAATAATTTTAATTTTCATAGGAAATAAGTATTTGAGAGAAGTGAAACATTTAGGTTCCGATCAACAACTCCGATTATTTTATGATGCAAGCCTTTTCACGGTTGGTTGAGTAGAGATGACAATGATATGACAATATGAAGCCGTTGTCTGGTCATAGAAAAATCAGTTAGATCGTGACGAATGGTATTTCGAAGTTTTTATTTAGTTTTATTAATCTTTTCTATTCTTCCATTTTGTTTTATGAGATAACTCTAAAGATCATTTCAATTTTTATAAATATGCGATTATAACAGTGGTTCTCAAACTTTTTTGATCACGACCCAAATTTTTGACATTTCATGCCAATAATTTTATTGCGACCCACATGACAAAGATTAATTTTAAAATAAATGTTTATTTAATGAGAATAACTCTATTTAACTCTAGTTATTCTAATCATCGCGACCCACCAAAAATTCTTTCGCGACCCATAGTTTGAGAAACACTGGATTATAATAATTATAATAAAATTATAATAAAAAGTCACACATACATGTCAAGTAATAAATAATAAACAGATACCCGGATGTAGTTAGACATACTCCTGGTGGTCTGCGAAAGAGGTTCGAATGAGGCTGGTAGGCAATACTCAAAATTGTTTTCCCAATGCATCTCATGCTAGGAAAATTGGTGAGGGAAATCAATTATTTAATGTTGTATAGATGTAAATAAAGTTTGAGAAGAAGATTGGGAAGGACGGATACATAGTTCCGTGAAGAAAATTTTAAAGATTTATCCAAGTAACAATCGGTGGAAGATGGAATCGTAAAATAGGATTATTGAAACGTTCAAGAGGGTGTAATCTCGGTAAGATTGATTTGAAATAACATTCTATCCATTATTATATAAATAATTATTTGAACATTAATACGAATTGATTTTATTTTAATTTTCGAGTCACGATTTAGTAGAGAGACAAACCGGGCAGTGAAGAGGCAGGAGAAAGGAAAACCTGACCAAAGAAGTCGAGCATCTTGAATTTCGGCACCAACTTTTGGAAAGCTTTAAAAATGGAAATCCCCTTAGCTTTTTTATGAGAAATAAAACATTATAACTTTTAATAATTTTTATTGTTATTGGTGTTACATCTATCATGCCAAACGAATGAACCAAGTGGTTAAAACCTGTAGGAATTTATAAAAGTAAAGCTCTAATAAGGTTATAATATCTCCACTTCAAGTCTTCGTTATTAATAAAAATAAATAAAAACGAAGTAAATACAAATAGCTAAGACTAACTAACTGTAAGAATCCATTGGCAAAGATGAAAATGTCGTATTAGTACGAAATTCGTTTTTTATTATTGCTATTATTTAACAACATTTAATATTGCTTGTATAGTGGCAGTACTAATACATGGTCTTCGAGTTGATTTAAAAATTATTGCAGTTTAGACTCCATGGAAAAATTTTGCCAGGATGTGGTAAGGTACACAGCAAAAGTGGCTCGTCAAGCCGAAAGGGCCGAGTCTCTGGTCCGGAAGGACCGAAGGCTTTTGGCAATATGGTTCCAGCCGGAGTATTTCAAGAAACTACAGCAACGGATCGAGTTCATCGAAAGTCTCGGGTTGAAGATCAGGGAATAATTCATGATCTCAAGATCACGATCCGACAGACAGCAGACTCAGTAGATTCTCGAACTTCGGGCGGGAAGGCACAGAGATGCTGGGGTGGGTCAAGTGCCATCCGGCGATAGGGAATTTTCCAGAATTACGCCGACAGGTACAGTTGCCAAGGAACTCTGCAAACCCAACCCAGGCAAGTTCGAGAGGAAGAAGTTTCGAAAATTGAAGACGAATCTAAAGGACCTGCAGAAGAAACAATGACAATATTTATTAATATTTTTTTCGCTTGCGCTAATTTGGAAATTAACAATTGTTCAATTTTTGATATTCTATTTGAATTTTTTTTCTTTGCTTCGACTTAAATAATTAATTAAATTGGGAAGATTTCTTCACTAAGAAGTAGTCATCTTAAACTCAATAGATAATCAACTTATCACTTTTTCATCTTTGACTAAAAAGAGATTATAGTCTCAGAAAACTTTGAAAGTCAACGATGAATTTGATTTAATATTTAGCCCAAAAAGAGGTAGCAAATAAATAAACCTGTGATATGAGTGACTTGTGTTGATATTCAATATGTAATGAAATTCAATATGTAATGAAATCATGAAATGTTAAATTAATTATCGGCCGAAAAGGGCTAACTTCCAATCAGATTCAAGGAAATTGAAATCTTGTTATTTGATGGTTATTTGATGTACTTGACTTGTGGAACCCGATTTAAATTTGTTTAAACGTAAAGGTATCAATACGTTAATAGTTATTCATTCATTATAGTATAGCTTCCATGTTTTAATACATTTTAATATTCATTATTATTTTTTAATATTGTCTTGTTATTTCAAGATATACTAAAATTAAAATTTTCCTTCAATAATTTTCTCAATGAATATATATATTTCCAGCTATTAAATAATGCTTATTTTAAAATTGATAAAGTTTTCCACTAATTAAAAGAACAGCCAAATGATTTCAATATCTGAGCTGATATAATTATCCATAATTAACCAAGATTTCAAAATTACGATCATTTTTCTTGTTAATATTTCTAAAAAATACATGTTCTTTTTTCATTGACAAATAGCAGTAAATAAAATAAAATAAAATAAAATAAAATATTTATAATGATTTTATAAAAAATATAAAGACAATTCAAAATTTTTAAATAAAAAATATTTCATTTTTAAAGAAGTTGTAAGTAAATTATTTTAAGAAAAAATACTTCAATTTTAATATTATTAGGAGTTCTTTTTACTTAAAAAAATTTTTTTTGGTGTCTTTCAATCTCATCGATCATTGATTACGATCTCAGAAAGCGTCAAATTCCTGAGAAAATTTAGATTTTTCTTAAGACATGAATTCTAAATTATTTTTTATGGAATAGTAATTTACCGGGAAAAGAATTAATAATTAATCTAATCTAATTAAACGTAACATGAAGAGTGTTATTCATACGAAAAATATCACTGTCAAAATATTAAAAATAAAATCTTTTTCATTGTTAGATAAAATTAATAATAATTAAAATTTCAAAATTTAATTCTTCCAGAAATTCGATTATTAAAACAAACTTATCATCTCATATATTCTGCTAATGTAAATATTTGAAATTATTATTTTCTCCCATATTCATACGAAATTTTTACGAGTCTTTATTCCTATGTCATGTATTCGCTATACATGCAGTTGTATTGCCTCAGATTCGTAGTAAAGGATTACTTAAATCCACGGGTCTACAACACCGTTTTAAGTATCCATTTATCAGTTAAATTGCCTTTAGAGTGAGACTCCAAAATGCTCTCGAAATCCTTTGCTTCTCTCAAGATACAATATCAAAAGTTATGTTCAAATATTTTTCATCTATCATTTAGAATCATTTATTTGTTCAAACATTTACGAACTATTTAATTCTTGCCGCAAATGTAATATTTTACTCTTTGTGGAGTGATTCTTATCTTCTATGATAAATATTTGCGGATTCCATTCTACAAATTTCAATCAAGACTAAACATATTGAATTGCTTTAATTGTTTTTAGGTATATGTGAGCATAAGAAAATGATTTTCTCATTTGGTTGGTACAAAAAATAATTTAAATAATGCCCACACGCACAGCTCAAAAATATTTAAACTTTTCCACTTAAATATTGAAAATTTCTTAACTTTCATTTTACTTAAAATTCCTTTGTGCATCTAACGCATCAAGAATCTTCGAGAAAATTTTAAAGTAATTTTAAAATCCCCATCAAAAATTTTAAAATTAAAATAACAGCATATTCATTACTGCCATAAAAAGTCTACAGGAAAATAAAAACAAACGGAAATATTTTTGTCGTCAGAAGAGAGATTCCGTGCCCCCATATCTACCTACTTTTGTTATTGCTGTTTGACGTCTAATCTTGGCTGCTATCTCTACATGCATAAAAGCCAGTTTTTTCATCTTTTATAAATGAATGTTAATTTTATTCCTGTTTCATTAATTTGTTAAAAGGGACTTCTGAAAATTATTATATGTTCAAACTAGTTATTCTTTTTATCTTTTTAATGATGCTCTTTTTTGAATTATCTCTTTTATTGTAATAAACGTCTCCTCTTTAATCAAAGAAGGTAAGATCTCTGTTTCTGTTCTAATTTCGAGTCTTTTGTATCAAGTCAAATTTGTTGAACTCATTTCGCTTTTTTATTTTAAAGAATTTAATAAAAATATTAGGTCATGCGCGAATTAATCAAATAAGTCAATTGAACTTAATAATAAATGAATTATATAATTTCATAAAAATTATTTCTTTAAATTAAAATTTAAATATTTTAAATGACTATTTTCTTATATATCTTTAATACATTATCATCATTGATAGAATATTTTTTAATATTTTTTAATTTTATATGATTGTATATTAATAAAATTAAAAAGACACAAATTTGCGGCAAAGGCTTTATAAAGTGTTATTAATACTATGTATTACTAAGTACTAATAAGTAATATTATTAATAATAAATAATATTAATACTTTCTATCTTTCTAAAAGAAAAACACAATGAAAACTTTTTTTATAAGAAAATTGCTTTATTTTTTTTTCTTATTTTTCTTATTTTTCTCTTAGAAAAATTATAACAAGCATTTAATGATGCCAAAAGTTAAGTAGAAACAAATACAAAAGACCGCAAATAATTTATTGTTATTATTAAAATAATTAATACATTTAGGATTGCATAATGGTACAATTAAACTTCAAACGTTTTAATAATATAACGAAAAAAAGTGATAAATTTTTTTTTGAAATTTCAGATTCTGTTTTTGCCAGGTGTACAATGCTGGTAGGGAACAAACCGATCAAAACCAAGCGTTCAATTACAGTAAAACAAGACATCTCGGCACCTTATATTGATCTTGAAAGCATTTTCAATGTCGACAAGTTGAATATTATGGAAGTCGGCGTTGTCATTCATGTGTGTAGCCGAAGCAAGATAGGTTTTAGTCATCTGTTGGGGAAACTGATCCTGGGATCCGTGATGTATACGGATGACAACTCAGTCCTAATACATTGGAAGGATATGATCAATTACCAGAATCGAACAGTCACCAAGTGGCATACAATTGTGTGAAAATAAATTCACTTTAAACAATTCGTTGATATAGATGAATATTTACAGATCTCATGAAATTAGCCGTTCATTTAAATGTCTTCACAGATTAATTGTAATTTTAGGCTTAATTCGACATATTCATTTAAAATTACGATTTTATCATATCATTTTCATTTTGTTCTCATAGCGTTTGATGTTATGAAATATATAAACATTTATTTTTTCATTATTTCTTTCAATTTTGTTTTAATAAATACTAAAAATATATTTTTGTACAATGAAGAATCTAGAACCGAGTTATGTACTTACAGAATCAATAATTCTAAGAGGGAAAATACGTTATTGAAAACGTCATATAAACTAGAAAATATATACAAATGAAATATTGAAGTTAGGAAAAAAAGTGTTTATAGTGAATTCTCGAGAAAACTAACTTTACAAAAAAAACCACATTTTTTTATTTTAGAAATTCATTATTAATTAATTGATATAAAAATTATACATAATTATAATTTATTACATTATTATTTATATTATTATTATTAGGAGGTTCATCCTGTAAAACATTAAAATCAGTTTTTGTTTCCATAAATTTTATTTCAATAAATATCAAAATCAAATTATATCTTCTTTAATCTTTCTTATTTAAACAAATTTTATACGAAGATATTTTTAATTAAAATATCTTCTTATTTTGTTTTTTTAAAAATTAATCTAAACTTTAAAATTTTCAATTTAAAAATTTCTTCATCATAAAACTTCCTCATATCCCCCTTCTTAAGAAATTTTTAAGTTTTTCCACATTTCTTTCGATCCTTTTTCCATCTTCATTTCTTAAGATGTATCGTCTGTCATGCACTTTCTCTATCACTTTGTACGGACCTTCATACCTGTCCTGGCCTTTGTGGCGTGTTTCTACTTTTACTAATACTTCTTCTCCTACATTGAATTTTCTCCTTGTTTGTTCTTCTAGTTCTTCCTTTATCGGTATTTCTTTGGACCCGTACCATTTTTCCCTGCTAATCTTTTTTCCAAAAACTATCTCTGCCGGGCTTTTCCCTGTCGTATTTTGTTTGGTTGCATTTAAAGTGAATTCGACTTCTGGTAATATCTCTGCCCAATCCGTCTTCTTTCTATCCTGTAAAGTAGCATTTATCAAATCCCGTATTGTCCTGAATTGTCTTTCTATCTGACCGTTTGTTTGGTGATGGTATGGACTCGAAAAACATAATTTAATATCTAGCATCTTTGTGAATTCTCTCATCATTCCTGATTCAAACGACTTTCCGCAATCAACTCTTATCTCCTTTGGGCATCCAAATCTTAAAATCCACTTTTCTAAAATCGTTTTCTTTATTGTTTCTTCGTCTTGTTTTGTTATCGCTGTCAAGACTTGATACTTACTATACTGATCTATTATGCCCAATATATACTTCTTACGTCCTTTTGTTTCTGCCAACGGTCCACATATATCCACGAATATAATTTCGAACATTTCTTTCGAATCTTGTCTTTTTACTGGTTCTTTCGTTGTTATTGTTAAAGCCTTGGTTTTTGACAAATCTCACAACTTCGAACAATCTCCTGAATCTTACTCCACAGGTGTTTTCCAACATATCTATCTTTCATATAATCGGCTATCTTCTCGACTCCAGCATGACACAATAGTCTATGTATTTCCTTTATTGTTTCTTGTAACTCATTTTCAGGTATCATCGTTTTCTTTCGTACTTCTTCTACAATTCCATGTTGGATGTTGCTTCTTCCCTCTTCTCTGATCGAGTCTAGTAATCTTGTTTTTATCTTTCCTTTCTTAGCTTCTTCGTGGGCCATTTGACATTGAACACACGTGTCACATTTAGTTCTCGACACCATGTCTGCATTTTGGTGATTAATACCCTTTCTGTATTCTACTCTTATATCTAAACTGCTCAAATAATTGATCCATGTTTGGAATTGTGAAGTAATCGGCTTCTTGGTTGTCATCATAAACGTGATTGCTTTGTGGTCTGTCCTGAGCGTGAATCTTCTTCCGTAGAGATAGTGCTTAAAATGAATGCAAAAATAATATACCGCCAATAGTTCCTTTCTTGTAATACAATATCCTTTCTCGTGGCTCGTCATCGAGTGTGATCCATACGCAATTACTCTTTCCTTTCCATCTTTATCTCTTTGTGAAAGTACTGCTCCAATGGTATCGAAACTAGCGTCGGTATCTAAAATGAACTCCTTTTTCAGATCCGGAAAACATAAGATTGGCGCCGTCGTGAGTGCTAATTTCAATCCCTCAAACACGCTATTAGTTCCTTCACTCCATTCTAATTTTTTGTTACTTGGTCCGCTACATAATTGTTCTAACATCCTTGCCTTCTTTGCATAATCACTGATGAATCTTCTATAATAATTGCAAATACCTAAAAAGCTTCGGAGTTTCTTTACGCAATTAGGCTTCCCAAAGTTCTGTATGGCCTGAATTTTAGATGGATCTGTCTGTACTCCTTCCTTGCTGATTATGTGTCCTAAGAATCTGATTTCTTCCTTTATTATTTGGCATTTTTCTGGATTAATCCTTAGGCCTGCTTCCTCAATCGCCTTTAACACTTCTCCGCGTATTGTATAGTGTTTCTCTTTACTGCTTGAATAAATCAAGATGTCGTCCAAATACACCATTGCTCCCTTTATTTTGCCTAATACTTTTGTCATCATTTCTTGGAACGTACCTGGTGCTGCTGCAATTCCAAACGGCATTCTGTTGAAACAATATTGTCCGTTCTTTGTTGAGAAAGCTGTTTTCTCCTGTGATTCTTCTTCTAGTTCCACTTGGTAATATGCATTACGTAGATCGATTGAGCTGAAAAAGACGGATCCTTCTAACAAATCCAACATCTCGTCTATGTTTGGCATTGGAAATGCCTGCCTCTCTGTTACCGCGTTCAGCTGTCTAAAGTCCAAGCATAGTCTAATATCCTTTTTCTCTTTTTTCCATACACATATTAGCGGTGTATTCCATGGAGAGTTACATTTCCGTATAATTCCATTTTCGTACAAATTTTGTATTGCTTCTTCAATCTTTGATTCCAAATTTAGTGGTTGGCGATATGGTTTTATGTTTATCGGCTCACCTCTTGTAACTATCTTGTGTTTGACCAAATGTGTGCGACCCACATCCCATTTATCTGCCATAAACACGTTTCCACTGTTTGTTATAATTTCCTTTAATTTGCTATCTTTATTGATCTTTAACTGCTCCAACGCTCGTATCAATCGTTCTTTATCCTTTATTTTTCTGCCAAATTTTGCTTCAATGTTACAAATATAGTTCTTGTCTTTTTCACTAGCCTCGATATCTTTAATTTTTAACAGTCTAAATCCAAATGTTTCTTGTAATTCGATTCCTCCAATCACGTCTGGTGTCACTTTCTCCGCCACAATGAATATAACTTCCTTCGAAACATTTCCAATGGTTACTTGCACCTTCGTTTTTCCTATTGTCTCGATCGTACTCTCGTTTGCGCATCGTAACTTATCGTCACTTTTCGTCAATTGTTGTCCTCGTAGCTTGTTGAAACAGTTCACACTCATTACATTGATTCTTGCCCCAGTGTCTAATAAACAGTCGAAATTTTCCCCATTCATCCTTACTGTTATACTAGGCCTTCCTTGCATTCTGTTATACAAAATTTCAACAACCTGCTCCGTTTCAATGGTTCCAATTCTTTCCACTTCCTCTTCAAACATTTCTCTCTTTAAGAATCTGTATACTTTCTCGCTTACCCTTCCAACATTCTTCCACTTTTCTGCCCCTTGAGGATATCCAATCAAATTTTCTGTTAGAATATGGCTCCAACCAACTCCTCTACTGGTGGAGCCCTGTTGTTTGGGTACGTCTTCCTAAAATTATCTTCATTTGTCTCTACACACGATTCCCTTTCTTCTTCTTCCTCGATACCATTTATCCGACTGTATCTGTTTCCCGTGAATCTTTGTCTCTCCGTCGCTCTCCCGTACCTCATCTTTGTATAACACTCCTCGGATCTATGACCATTTCTGCTACATCTTTCACAACGTATTTCCTGACACAATCTTCTTATATGACCTTCTTTCCCACACCCAAAACATCTTGGAGCTTTTTTATCTGGACAGTTTCTACTTATATGTCCGCTTCTATGACATGTCCAGCATTCTATTTTACCTTTTATTGGACAATCAATTTTCGTGTGTCCTATTTTGTGGCATAACCAGCATTCTGGCATTTCTCTTCTGTTCTTCTCTCTGTTCTTTCTTCTTGTATTGTACTCTTCCCTGTGGTTCCTGATAGACCACTCTGGCGTAACTTTTCATACTGTTTATCTGCTCTCTTTGCTTGTCTACTTTGTCCATCAGAGTTAGTGTTTCCTTTATTTCTTCTGTGCTTTTTATCTTCCGTAGTATCACTTCTTTCTCAACTTCTTTATTCTCCGCACATACTATTAACATCCTTGCTGTTAATTTCTCTTTGGTAAATTCTTTATTTTCGAACAACCTATCAACAAGGTCTTCCACCTTTTTAAAATACGTTTCTATTTCTTCACCCTTCCGCTTGTAATTCAACAAGTTTTGTAGATCCTTTAAAACATCTCTTTCACGATCGAATGCCAATCGCAACCTAGCCTGGAATCCTTCGGCTCTTTTCAGTGTTTTGGCGTACACTTCCAGGAGATCCTCATCAATCATGCAAGATGTTAATCTTTCCTGTTCTTTCTTCTGCGTGATTCCCTTGGCGTCGAAATAAATTTCGCATCTTTTAATGAATTTTTCCAAATCGTACCCTTGGCAGAATACCTTTGGTAGCAATCTTTCGGTGATTGCGTCCGTGTTTACCGCTGCCACCATATTAGGAGGTTCATCCTGTAAAACATTAAAATCAGTTTTTGTTTCCATAAATTTTATTTCAATAAATATCAAAATCAAATTATATCTTCTTTAATCTTTCTTATTTAAACAAATTTTATACGAAGATATTTTTAATTAAAATATCTTCTTATTTTGTTTTTTTAAAAATTAATCTAAACTTTAAAATTTTCAATTTAAAAATTTCTTCATCATAAAACTTCCTCATAATTATAAAGTATAATAAAAATTCCGCTTAGATATTTTCTTTCAGAAAATGATGTGTTAAAAAACATAAAATGTTTTATAAGAACTTTATTTCCAATTTCACGACTGATTATTTTTTCCATTGAATTTATTAAAAAGACCTTGACGACAATAAATCAGTAATAAAATGTTTATCGAAAAATCCTTAAGTTGCGTTCTTCTTTTAGAGACAATATGGTCTGATATTAAAAAATTCCTTTCGTTTTGGGTTGAAGTAGGGTTTATTGTTTTCGACGCTGATTTCAAATTTTCCATATTAGTTGTCAATTCGCCCGTTGCTTGAAACAGATTCAATTCTCTGGGCAACGATAGAATATTATTTCTGACTGGTTCGGGTTTTTTTCAAACTCGCTTGTATCAATTCTTCTAATTGTTGTTCTAAACTCTTTGTTTGTGTATCATCCGAATTGTTATTAGTTACAACCAAATTTTTTTTGGGGCCCCTTTTTAATAATTAAAAAATATATAGTTAGCGACAACACAATATAAAAACAAATTTTATTATATTAATGATTTACGGGCTTTTGAAATTGCAAATTTATCAATTATTTCACTAAAATTTAGGTTTCTTGCAATATCGTTATTAATATGCAGCATTGCTAATCCATTTAGCCGCTCTTGTGCCATTGTAGATTTCAAGAAATTCTTAATACGTTTTTGAGCTGAAAATGTACGTTCAGACTCGGCTACAGAAACCGGGATTGTCAAAAATATTTTTAATAAAACTACAAGACTTGGAAAAATTGACTCCAAATTCATTTCAATAATTGATTTAAGCACTTTTCAGTAGAGAAATTTTAATGAAATTTAAAATATTCTTTCGAATTCCATGCTAGTTGGGTTTAAATTAGGGGCCCCAATATCATATCATTAATAAACGGATATTTTTAAAAATATTTTTAAAAATCTCTTATTCGTGGATTTTAATAACGATCAAGCAATTTTAAATGACGAATTCCTAATCTTAGATCAATCTGATTTATTTAAAAACATGTTAGATTGATATATAAAGGCAAAGAAGTTATATCATTAGTCCATTTTCAAATTGTTGAATTTTTGAAAAATTAATTTTTGTAACTTACAACACAACGACAAGGGTAAAGTTGGAGTTGTCACATCCGCTTGATTTTGCTCATTATTTTGGAACCATCTTTGCATATAAGTTTTAACCAATTTCATCTTATTCGTTTTTGATGTAGATTTGAAGAACTCATCATCTTGCTCTCGTAAATGGTTTGGATTTTGGAGGAACTTAATAAATGAAACCAGCAACTTATTTCTTCTCTTAGATATCTGAATCTTTAGTTCATTCAAGAGTTTTTTGCTTAATGCTGAAGTTTCAGTATGAAGTGTATTAAATAAAAAATTTAATATTCATTCGGCTTTAAGAAGATTAATATCTTTGCGGCTCAAAGCTTCAATAGCAAAATTTGCCGGGCACAATGTGTTAAGAATAGATTTGGCTGCATGGGTGTTCTCATGTCCCCAGAAACGGCTTATATTTTTTTTCAACAACGCCTTTTCTATGGAATCAATTACCCACAGGAACTGCTCCACCATAATCTGCAAACTCTTCCAACGCGTGCGACAATCTAAAAGCAATGATAATTCCTTTTTTTCTGCGTGAAATGCAATTTTTTATCGGTTATCTTTTTAAAAGTAATCCTCGTCTTCATTTGATTCTTCTAGTCTCTGGTTGTTGTTGAAACTTTCGTGATCAATCTCTCCAGTTTCATCATCAATATCATTTAAAGGTTCCTGATCTATTTCTCTCGTTTTCCTATTGTAAAAAACAGACATAACTATATTGCATGATTGTAACATAGCTGCGAATGGACCGGTGATAATCTACCAAATTTAAGCATTAGCATCTCTTGTTATTGCCACAATAATTTTTGCAATATTCAACCCAAACCCCTTGAGTTTATCTTAAACCATTTGTAATAATATTTCTGATGTGCAGCTACCAATAATTCTAACTAAACCTAGGTTGTCAGAATCTCCATCAGTATAACAAATATGAATATCTACGGTTTCTAGCACTTATCCATTCGTCAATAAACACACTAGCTTTCTTGTTCTGCAATTTTCTTTTATTTATTTTGTTGATGGTTTCGGCTTTAATTTCTCCATAAAATTCACTAATTAGCTTCATTATATCTCTCGGTTGCTTTGACAAAGTAAATCCCAGCGTTTTTATATTGCTTCGTAGAAATTCATTTTTAGATATTTGACACATAGCGAGTCCATCTTTCGCGGCCAGTTTATTAACAATTTCCTTCAAATTTGGACGAGTGATACGAAAAAATTTATCAATGGTTGACATTGTTGCCTCTAATACTGTTTTAGCTGCAGTTTTTCCTAGATTTAAATGTTGGTTTTCCTTTACGGTTCGACTCATTGAATGTAGATATTTCAAACGTCGATAGAAAGCTGTTGCAGAAGAGTTTTTGCATGATATTTGTTTGCAGCAAATATTGCACGTCGCTGTATCATTGTTTTCCTTTTAAAAATACTTCCAAGAATCTCTATAATTGTTGTTGTTCATTTTAGGAGTATAAAAAAATATTTCCATTAAATAATTGAAATCGACCTTAGAAAACATCATAAAGAAAAATACACTTAATAATACGATAGTAGACAACGTTAAACAACAAATATAGTTTAGACAACTATGAAAAATCATTTAATGAATTAAAATTTTTTTTTACTTATGTAATTAATTGATTATTAATTTATTTGAACAAAAAACATGTCGAACTAAACCAAATGTCAAAATTCACAATTAATAATAAGTTAAGTGAGAATATAAGGTTGTAAATACACAAACCAGGTTTTTGTTTTGTTTTGGTCGAAAATTCTCGAAAATAATCTCTAGTTATTATAGACAATCCCAATAATTATTATTTATATATTTTATCAGTGAATAGTTTTATCATAATTTGTTTCTTTCAAATAAAGTTGTCATTAAACGAAATAAATAAAATAAATAAATTACAATAAAATTATTAACACTTAAACGTAATAATTAAACAGTTAGAATACCGAATACTGTATGTACTCGACTATAAGTCAATTCAACTATAAGTCGAAAGAAGCCCCATAGAATGGATGTCTCGAATATAAGACGAACCCATAAAACCAAAACAAGTTTAACAATGTTTACTGATCAAAAATATTAAGATCTAATAATTCGATTTATGAAGCACCAAATAAAGATAAGTGAAGAATATTTCCTTTTGTAGTTTTATTTTGTTAAAATTATGAAAACAAAGACAACTGAAAACATATGGTATAATTTTTAAGTTTATTTTCATAATGGTGAATATTCAATCCAAAAAAAGTCCGTCTAGTTTGTCTCTCGAATATAAGCCAAAGACCCTTTTCGTCTTCCTGAAATAGAAATAAATGTTTCGACTTATAGTTGAATATATACGGTAGTTATAAATTATTAAACATCATCACATGAAATCATAAATTAGGTGTCATCAAATGTATCAATTTTATTTGAATTGAATTAGATTATATGGCGACGCTCTAGTATCGGTCGCCCGAATTTTAAAATTAAAAAAAACTTATATTTTTAATGATTAATATTTAAATCAAAATTACAAAAAATTCTGTTTTTGTTTACTTTTAATATTTCAACAATTTTCAATATTTATTAAAAAGAGAGCTTGAAGACTATAAATCAGTAATATATCGATGTTTTTTTGATATTAACGAATTCTCGGCACTGCCTTTTACAATTTTCAATATGACAACAGATAAAATATTTCTTTTTTCTACTTAACATAAATTTCCGGAACTGTCTGTTATCAAGTGTTATTGATAAGAATGTGCTGGAAATTTGTGCCCGAAAAGAAAAATAAATTTTTGATCTACAGTCACAATGAAAAAAAGTGAAAATTATCGGAATATTATGCTGAAGAGAATTTTATATTTATTGAAAAAATGAAATATTGAGAGAAATGTGGTAGTAGCTGTAATATATTAAGTAAATATTCCCTAGAAATTTCCTATAATATTTAATATTGCGATCAAAATAAGTCAAAATATTCTGATGAAGAATCAAATTTGACTTTTATTTGACATATTTAATGGAGTTGAAACATCTTTAAAAAACAATACTGACCGTCGTTAGGTTCCTTTAGTATGTTTTTACATCCATACAAGTTAATTGTTAATTTAGAGATTGCAGATAAAATATTTGAACTCTATAAATTGTGCCCAAAATAAAATACTTTTCAATCATTCTATTTTTCCAAATAAAACTGAATGTTTTCGTAAGTCAATAAAATCCTTTTCTGTCAACCCATTCCTTATATTCCTGCAATACTCATATCATTTTTGTCTTATTGACTGTTAATTTAAATTTTAAATTTTAATTTAAAATGTATTTTTAACGCAAAAGGTCTCTTTTGAATCTTATTCCATACAGTTACATGTGACAAGTTAAAAGATGGTTTATTTTCAATGTCCCATCTATTGGTCTTCTTACTTACTTTTTCATTGTTTATGGCCTTTTCACTTATGATTAATAATTAAATTTACTATAATGTCTTATCAAATTCAAGGTCAATGATGCTCAAAGAGGAGCCAGAGAGCAATATTTCAATTTCATCAACCATAATCCCAATTTACTTTTGCTTAAAATTAACATTTAAATCTTTCTGTTCTCATCTTAATTCAACAGAAAAATATTACATTTTTACGTTGCTGCCTCCCTTGAACAGAATTCTGGAGACGCTTTTGGCTAGAATAAATAATAAATAATAACATTTTAATTTCTAAAATATCTACATTAAATCTAATATAAAAAAAATTAATAATTTATTTATTAGCCAAAAATCTCAAAGAATTGGCAAAAAACCACATGCTAACTTGTTTACTTTTCTAACAGTAAACAACGTAAATACTCAATTTCAATTTGCAAAATCAAATCAACATTTAAGCTGAAAAAAAATACAATTTGCTAATTTAATTAAAATATTTTGTTTAAATTAGTAAATTATGAATTAAAGCGACCAATAATTTCATGAGAAAAATGTTCCAATTAAACAATTAATATTTATTAGCAAAGGATTCCCAAGAAACCTCATCAATTCTTTGCAATTACTGACATTATTATTTTTCTAAATTTAAAACAAAATTTATATTTTCAAAAACATTCATTTTTAATGAATTTTTATATTTTTTTCTATTTAATTTCCCATTTAATTTCCTAATGTAAATAATCTAAACCATAGTTGAATTCGAAATTGACAAAAATCGACTCACTAGTAGTCACAATATTTTAACTGACCCAACCAACCGACTGTTAATGAATGAGAATAAATAAATAAATTCATTGTTCATTCTCATTTATGAACAGTAAGTTTATCTGATTAAAGAATACTGAGTCTCCTCATGTGAAATACTTGGTTGATTGTAAATTCTCGGGAACTCAGTGCTTTTTCTTAATTTAAAGGGTAGGAATGGTCGAACGAATATACTTTGACGTCGGAATTTCGTTTTATTTTTATAGAAATTTTTGATTTGGAATTATTTTCACATATGTCTCAATAACATTAATTTCTATTAATATCAACTATAAATACATTTTGTTTACTTCTACAACAAATTGATGTCATAATTCTCAATGCAATAACAATCAGATGTCGGTGAAATAAAACCATAGTTAATGCAGAGAAATTTATTTAAAAGAATAAAGTCTCTTTCTTTATGAATTTGATATTTGGAGAATTAATAAACAAATACTATGAGAATTTAGAATCAACAAAATATGCATAAAGTTAAGTAATTAAAACAAAACTATAAAAATGATGATTGAATTAATAAAATAAATATGTTTTCTCCATAATCGTCTATAAAAACATCAATTCCGAAAATCTTTCATTTATAGTTAGCAAAACAATTAAAACAACCATATCAGTCTCAAACATTTATTTCCATAGAATATTATAACATTTTCTGTCAGTAATCTTCCAAGAAGAGAATAAATTCTGGATATCTTTTGATTAAATTTGTGCCATAAAACGTATGTAGGAAGGATATATAAATACAATATTTTACGGATATTGTAAAATGTGTGTAGAAATAATATGTACTGTACTATATGTTCCATTTAAAGGAAATGGATTATGGTTATAATAAAAATACTTTCTGGCAAAAGGTATTTTATATTTTTTAAGTTACTGCACGACTCCTGTTTAACTATGATTTCACGCATTGTTGATTTCAATTAATCCAGTGGTTCTTAACCTGGGTCCATGGACCCCAGGGGGTCACCAAACGGGTTCCAAGTATCCGCGGCACTATTTACAAAAAATCGTAAAAAAATTTTATGTTATCTTTTATCTTACCCAAACTAGAAATAAATTGGATGCAGAACCAGATATGCGTATTGCGCTAACAAAGACTACCCTTCGTATTAGCATACTGGTTTCAGCAAAGCAGCAGCATCCATCACATTAATCTTAATTATTTTTTATTATTTTTGTTTGAAGCTGAATAAACAGATTTATAAATAATTATTAAAAAATGTATGTGTTTTACTATCAATTTATTAATTTTTTAACATTTCAGGGGTCCGTCAGTACCAATTATATATTTATGGGGGGTAAGGTTTGAAAATGTTAAGAACCCCTGAATTAATCGTATCAGATTGAGTCATTTAAATTTCAAGTTAATCATGTAAAAATAACTAAATTATTCAGAAAATTAGCTTCTTTACTATTGAAAGTAGTATAGAATAATACAAATATTTAAAAAAATGAAATTTAAAAATACCATACGACTCTTATTGAATTTAGTTCCAACTTTTGGATTAATTTAAATTTAGTTCTGAAATTTAATTTTGAAATAAGTTTCCAACTAGATTATTTTTTTAACACAACATGGGCATAACATTCAGGGCCTAGATAAAAAATGGCTCTAAAATGGTCTGAGAAAAATATTGACATTTTATAAAATTTAATCTTTGTTGAACAAATAAGAAATCTCATTTCAGAAGAAAAATATGTATTAATACAAAATAATGAAATAAGGGTTTTGACTGTGCCTTTTTCAAAAAAAAATAATGCTGTGTCCAAAAAAGTCATCGTTTAAAATTTAGTTAATAGCTTAGGTCTTGTAACTCTCAGCTCTTAGACCGCTTTATTAATGAAATATTATTAAAACAAACAATAATAATGAGACTGGTCAGCTGATAAAGGAAAAACAAACAGAAAAATGGAAAATGAGTGATTGAAGACGATGACAAACTGAAATCGGTTTTTCAAGTGTATTAGATTGTATTTTTTTAATTAATGTTCTGTTTTTGTTTCTGTTTTTTTACCTTCAATTCAACAAATTTAAAATTCGAAGTGAGTTAATTCTAAATAATTTCTGCTTCCAATTTATAAAATCAGACTGATTTAACCTTATTAAAGTTTTCCCGTTAGTTCCAAATTGGAATTGTACGCATGAATGATTTGTTAAGTAGAACACTAATGATTCAACATGAACTCAACAATACGTCTACATTATACGTCATAACTGCCAACTCATGTGACGCACAGAGAATGAAAGTTGAAAGTGTGTTATATGTAAGCTTTATAAGACGTGCAGACATGATTAGCACATCATAACTTTGTACAAAGGACAAAGTGAAGCAGATTTCATTAGAGGTGGGCAACAAGATAATGGATGTGAACGAATACACAGTGTGCCTTTTAGCCATAGGTATTTGGACTGGCGATATTAAAACCATTCACTTTACCTTGTCTTTGCTTGCCTTGATTTTTTATTATGTATTTTTTATAAATATTTCTATAAGAATAAGAATAATTATAAGAATTTTAATAATAATAATAAAATTTAATAATAGTAATAATTATAATAATAAAAATAATAAGTAATAAAATCAAAATGAAATAATGAGTAATAAAAATTAAAAATAATAAAATTTCTTAGATTTCTTTGATGCATTATTATTCAAGATAGACTTATTTTTTAATGTGGTCTTGGATAACAAAGATGTCACATAATCAATTTGGAAATTAGACTATGCTCGAATTTCTCTGGGATTTTAATGTAGTTTTAAGAAATTCACTTAAAAAAGGCAGTGCCGAAAATTCGTGAATATCAAAAACATCGATATATTTACTGATTCATAGTCAAGCTTTTTAATAAATACAATGGAAAATAAATCAGTAGTGAAATTTGAAAAAAAAGTTCTTATAATATTTTTAAGAAATGTTTAGTTTTTAATATTTCTTTTTATTTTATATAATTTTTAATAATTCAATGAATTTTAGTAAGTATAGATTTTTTTCTTTTTTCTAAATCTTGGAAATGTGTGTATGTAAAAGTTGGTTCTAAAAGGTAGTGCTTAATGTGTATAGACTGTGAATTTGAAATAAATAATGATGCCAACTTGTAGAGAATTAAAATTCTATCTATACATTATTTGAATGAAAATATCTCAAGTTGTTTAAAATTTCATGAACATTCAAAAAATGGAGCACAAAAAAATTTCAATGGCATAAAATGCCTATTAAAACGAGAATTTAAAAAAAGTTCTTATAAAAAATTAAACGTAATGACGTAATCGTTTATAAGAAAAATAAAAGTTACTTAATCAATTTAATCAAACATTTAAAAAAAAGTATGTTATCAACATTTAAAAAATTTTGAATTAAAAAAATACTAATAAGGTTTTCGCCAAAAAAGTATACCTCTCCATTTGACCAAAAAGATTTTGTGAAAGTCGAAGATTCTTATATCACATATCTATCTACTACCATTAAGTACACTCCTTCGGTGATGATTTTGGGGTCATTCAGTGTGACTGGTTCTTGTTATTTGCACTTCCTATCCAAAAACCTGAGGATGATAATGGTTGTGTACCGGGAGGTCATCCAAGCAAAGCACCAACCAGAGAAACCAAGCTTTGAATTGAAAACTAATGGGTCATGGTAGAACACATTTTCAGCAAGATTACACACCGTTGTACATTGCTAAACGTCCAATACAGTGGTTTTGAGACCATAACATCCCCGAATTATACAATATTAAAAATCTGTTGGTAAAAATAGAGAGGAAGGTAAACATGGTATAAACATTAATCAATGAATAAAGAACCTGGTGTTCAGAAGTAACGCCCAGACATTTAATAAATTCGTTGAGTCCATAACACGTGGAATTACGGCTGTATTGAAAAAGAAGGAGTATCTGGTGAAATATAGTGTTATCATGATTACAAAACATGCATGTTTTTAAAATAATTTTGGGTTGCTTTTTAAAATATTTAAAATATTTATTGTGTAAATCAGTGCTCCGCAACCGGCGTGCCACCCTCAAATACAGGTGTGACTTGAGCAGATACAGAATTAAAAATTACACTGGTATACAGAAAATTTGGTGTCTAAGTTTTTTCAGTTAATTTAGGGCAATTTTCGGTTCTAGGACAAAATGTCGTGGACAAAATGTTATGTGGACAAAATGTGGTGGACAAAATGTGGTGGACAAAATATACATACTCAGAGTTTATCCGACAAAATATTTTGTCCCCCTATGGGTATTGGTCGCAAAGGTACTGATCACACTCAACATGCCGCAATGGTATATTATCAACAACATTTATACCATGACATTTTTTCCGGTGACATTTTGTCCACGAAATTTTGTCCGGCCACCCTTTAATAGGATGCTCGTTTGACGAGGAGTAATTATTATAGAAATAATTTTGATTATTATTTACCTTAAATTTAATTTGCCATATCATAATAGCTTCTTCAAATGCTGTTAGGAAATTCATGTGCTTTTTTCTGATTAAGTTTTTTATAATAAATTGTTCTGAGATGAGTTTATCAGCATATACATATGCATTTTGACTGACATTCATAATAATGTGGCCAGCGTATTTCCAATAAGCGCTTTGGAGATCCTTGGACATTTCAATGATTCCTGCAAAATAGTATAAAAGATGAAAAGTATTAAAAACTCATTGATTTCTGTCCCAGTGCTAGAGAATGTTATATAGAGTAATTCTACTAAGGTCTGAGGACTTTTACTGAAAATCTTTAGCATGGTCATCAGATTTCTGCTGCTGCTGAATGATCTTGAATGATCTGAATACAAAACTTCAAGGAAAAGATTTGATCATAACTCAAATGTTTTATCACATCAAATCATTCAAAATCAAGCTGAATTTGTGGAACAAACAAATTTCCAATTTTCAAACACTCAAATCACTGAAAAGGATTGAACCCAATTGCTTGATAGTCTATTCGGGTATTCTTAACGAACTCCTTCAACAGTTTCAGACACTATTTAAAGATTTTAAAATGCTTATTCATTAATTTTATTATAAGAACTATTTTTTATTAAGAAATACAAAAAAGTTTATTTGAAAATCTTTGCTGTATTGTCAGAATAACCAAAATGATTCGGTTATTCAACTATTTGAAATTGACTGAGTTATTGAAAATATTTTTTAATAAGTATATTTACTTTTAAATATAAATTTTTTTAAATTTTAAAATACAAAAGCTACTATAAAATTTAAATTAATTTTATAAATTTTCTTTTTGACATAATTTTTGAATTATATTTATTTGAAATGTGAAATTTTTTGTACCAGAATATTCGAGAGTGATTTCAAAAATAATTTATATAATTATTTCAATAAATTATTTATAGAGAAATCGGCAAAATTTTATTTTAATGAATTATAAGAAAATAATTAAAATTTTAATTGTACTGTCATTTTAATAAGTTTCAAAATCGTTCTCAATATACTTGAAAATAAAATCAGGTAAAATGAAAATTAACAGAAAATTTGTTTTTGTTATCAAAATCTTATCAATAAAAATAGAATAGGTTGTTTGAATTTTTGATCTTTTAAACATTTTAGTGCAACAATTTTTAATTTTCCGTTTTGATAATTAATTAAGTACATTAAAAAATGAATTCTCAGTTACCTAAAAATTGTTTTTATAATATTATATGACAATTGATCATCCTTAAGAGTCGCAAAATATTTTTCATTGCTCTTTAAAAGTTTTCGGAAGTAGATTAAAAATTTTTATTCACTTTTAATTCAAATAATTATCGTGAATAAATTTATTTTAAATGATGATTTCCCATGTTGTGGTTAAATATATTGAAAAGTTGTACATTTGTTTGTATGAAAGAAAAACGTTTATAATTAATGTTAGTGTGCAAGCTAATGGATGACTCATAATTCGTCAGCAATTAATTTTTTCAAATTATGAAATTACAGTATTTGGTTATTTTTGGGCTTTTTACAATTTAAAGTAAAATTTAATAGTTTTTGACTTAAATTTTTGGTTTTTATATTATCCATATTTTCATTTTATTTATGCATTTTGAGAAAAAGTGAGTATTTATTAAATAAAGGTTTTAGGTTTTCATATTTACAAATTTGTCAATTATTAAGTATCTGGTATTCATAAAAACCGTTTTAAATGAAATTTCTCATCCTCTTCATCGTTTTTTTTTCTAGACAACTCTTTTAAAAATTGAATACAGTAATGTCTTCAGCAATAAATTCTAAATTTTTATCGACCATTTTTTCGAAATAATAAAATTTTAAAAAGTTTTATTTTATTGCACATTTCTACATATCAAAAGTTTACATGCATTTTTTCTATATATTGGATTTGTTCAAATTATTTTTTCTGCTACTTTTTCAATTTCTATATAAAAGTTTTTATTCCATGTAATATTAAAATTCTGTACATTAATAAGTCTGTATGTTTCTATAATGTAAACTTATTGATTTATTTTATATCATATAAGTTTTTATTCTATATTAAGGTGATGCATTTTTTACTGTGTTTTTTTAACTTTGTTTACTGTGTTACTATGAATCATTTGGGGTTTCTAGTTAATTTTTATTTGATGTTCTAGACGCTAAGCTCCCGCGAACTTGTAAACGTGTAATTGTGTAAAAGTGTCGAAAGTAATCGAAATCCTTTCATGGGAAAGTATGAAATATTTTCTGGACCTCTCGATTGGTGAGTATACCTAAACAACTGCTTATTTTTCCTATATGTATATTTGGACCTGAAGTTTTTTGCCATTTTTTGCATATTATAAATGGCATTATTCGATGAAAAACTTGGCTTATGACAGACTGTGCACGTTTCCAAAATATTTCATGAAATAATTCATGGTCGAATAAATTTTTAGTTACGGTTTTCAACAAAATTGATCATTACCTCAAGTATTAAATGCAACATATTCATTATTTTGTCACTTTAATGTTCATTATATTCATTTTAAAGAAAGAACCTTTAGTCAAATGGTATTAAAATGAAGAACATTAAAAAATAATGTCTACAGTAAAAAACGAATTCAATTAAAGGTTTGGTAACTGTGCATTGCAGTGATTTTCAACCTTTTATAAAGAGGAGTAATATTTTACTTTTATAAATTTTCTGTCGTTTCATATTTTTCTATCTTTTTTCAAAAAGAACTTCAATAAATGTTGAAAATGCGAAAAAATAAATTGGTATGTCGTGATAAAACTTGCTTAGGTGTGCCGTGGCTTAAAAAGGTTTGCTCACCGTTGGTTTAAGGAAATGACGATTTCATAACAATAATTTCTTTTCTCTTTATATTACAAGAACTATTATTTCAAATTTCACCACTGATCTTTTTATTAAAAAGCTTTACTATGAATCAGTAAATATATCGATGTTTTTGATATATTTACTGATTCATAGTCAAGTTTTTCTCTTTATATTTAAATTTGCGTGTTCAAGCTATTCAAAAAGAACTTTCAGTCACATGTTAATTTTTATCAATATCACTATTATCACAAGATCTGGCTTTTTTGAAATACAGATGTACCTAGTGATTGCAAAATATCCTAAAAAGTAATTAAACTATCCAAAATTTGGAAAACTTTTCAGAAATTGAAAGTGTGTGTTGGTTTATTTATCGAATTATCGATAATACTTAGAGGATTTATCGATGATTTTAAAATGATATTTTTGTCCGATTAATCAGGTTTATCGGTTTATCGATTATTGATATCGCAATCGTGTACCGCAAAATAATAAACCTACAAGAGTATTGTATATTTCTTATATCCCATGGGTAGGACAGCTGGTTTAGAGTTCTATGAATAGGCTAGAATTTTAGAGATATTTTAGTATAATAACTTTATATTTTTTGTGTAATTGTTTTTCTTTTCGATGCTAAGAGTAATTTGATTCCAATGAATTATTTTTACACCAATTTATTGTATTTACCATTGTTTCAACCTCAATATTTCCCATCCTACTTTATGTTTAATCTTTATTTGTCTAAATTGTATCCAAAATTTTCTTTTATAGTTTCGCATATCACTGTTTTTTGTATTTAATTTGTTTACACAACAGGGACAAAATCAAATTGCAGTTCTACCGTTCTTTGATAATGGTAAATTTAATGATTTCACACTTATTTTTGTTTTCTTACTTTTTCTATTTCTAGCTTGCACTAATTAATTAATTCTAACCTTTGATTCTATTTTTAATTGATTGTTTTATTTAATAGATTTTCTTTTGTTGCTTCAAACTTCCGTTTTCTGTGACTCATAACGATGTTTTCATTTATGTTTTACTTGTTGCCCCCATTATTTAGATTCGTTTGAGCGCTTTTAATTATTTTTATTTTGATGAATCCTAAAATTCTCAACAATTAATAAAAATAATATTTTTACTAGTTATTTTTTAATGTTTATATACTATATTTTTTAATATTATAAGAACTTTTTTCAATTTTCACCACTGATTTTTTTTAATTGACATTAAATTTATTAGAAAACTTGACATGTAATATATATATTTTTTAACATGTAATTAACATATTGCATTTTTTTATTTTTTCCTTTTTTAAAATTATTATTTTATCTGAATATCAACTTATTGTTATTTTTAATATAAATGATTAAGAATTCAGATTACATTAAGAATTCAGATTACATTTTTAATGCGATTATTTTTAATTTTCAATAAGTAAAATTAAAAAAATCAACCCACAAAAACACAGTTTTTAGTATAAATCCTTTATATGCAAAATCCCACAGTTTCATATCATTTACAAAAATCATAAAAATTTCTGCAAAATTCAAATTGCCGTTAAAATTTCATGTTTTAGCGCTGTAAACAGAACTTTGATATGCTAATGTGTTTGTGGATAACATTATGTTCTTTCCTAACTTTCTTATCCGTTGCTTTTTACTCATTTAATCGTTTATTTCATTTATCTTACCCTCAGTTTCTTTTATTTACCTGAGGCAAAGTACCAATTGTTTACGATTTCCACTTTTTTTGTATGGTAAAATAATCTGTAATTAATGACTTTAGAACCAAATTGACAGTCTATAAATAATTTTGCTTTTAGAGGCTTCTATGAAAATCCTTTAGGAAAATAAAATTAATTATTTTCCTAAGCGCCTTCATCATGAAAACCTTTTTTTTACTTGTCTCCATCAATTTCTCTATAGTTAATTTTTTTTTGTTTATCGAACTCTAGTTTCTAACTAACTAATTTTATTATTAGAGATTTTATGTTGTGGTTTCTTGCTGTGTGATGTTGGGTTTCCAAATTTGGTAGGATTTAATTTATGCTGACTCTTTAATCAAATCATTCGAACCCAAAAAAAACAATATTTATTTCGTTTAAACGCAAAAACACAATCAATTGATATTGACCGTTTATTGAATATGAGTAAGTTTAGAAAAGGTAAACATCCCAATGATGATTTTAAAAAATAACAACAAAATTTCGTATGGTTTCGTATTTCTTAACAAATTCTTCTAAATTTCACTGCTTCCTGATATTCTTTTCTCCTTTATATTAAATTGTATAAGAAGCAATTAAGAACTAAATCCAACACGATTAGGATGATTGTTAATGGTAAACTTTAGGAAATTATTTGGTACTAGTGATTCTTGAAACATTGTTAAATGACCGATTGGTGGTTCAGGAATTTTTATTAAAATTTTATTATCCCTAATTTAATGGCCTTTACTATGTTCGGTATTCTTGTTATCTTTAGGGAGTTTGTTAATTAATTTTTATTTTTATAACACCTTCAGCCAGGAATCCCCATCAAATTTTAATTATATTTATCTTTAATTTTTTATTTTGCTACCCGATCATACCTTTGCACCCACCCTTCAAAATAATTCATTTTCAATTTTAATTCAATTTTAATTAGTTTCTCTTTTAATTTAGATTCTTAAGTTTCACGTGTTTTTATTTGAATTTTTGCACTTTATTTGTGCATTTTTTGTTCTAGAGAAAAAACCTTCATGTATTATTGTTCCCTTTTGGGAGGTTCCTGTAGTTATGAGTGTATTATTTAAATATTAGTTTAATGTATGATTGTGTGTGCAAAAGAAATTATAAGAGCCCAGCCGAGTCACCAGTAAATAAACTGTCTCGGGACAGCTGGGGTGAATGTATGTAAGTTACAGAAAATTATGATATATAAATGAATAAAAACGATGATAATATAAAATTACAACGAAACAATGTAACTACAACTTTTATAAAATATAAAATTAATTAATTAAACGACCTTGTTATTATTTCTTTTTCTCCGACACAAAATTTATTCTGGTTAGTTTGGATATAATTACTGATTAGTTTTTCCGGTTATTTGGATATTGAATGTTCCAGTTATTTGAATATAATTATTGATTGAATGTTCCAGTTATTTGGGTATAATTACTGATTGAATATTCCAGTTATTTGAATATAATTACTGATTAAAAGTATACAAGTTATTCGAAAAGTTTTTTTTTAACATTATTGAATTTTTTTAAACTTTTTAATTTTTTGTCGATTTTTGTATAGCGATAACTTACCATAGTAAATTATCGCTATGTAGTTTTTTATTTCAGTTTCCAGGGCGACCTACGCTCAACAAAATAACAAGGCGTCGCAAAACCTTGTTTAAAAATAAATAAAATATATAACTGTACATTATATTCCCAATCATTTATTCTATCCTTTGTCCGAGTTCCCAAATATTAAGGCTTTTAATGGTCATTTTCGACTAATGCATAGTTTGTTGATGTTAGTAAAAAAACCAAAAAAAATTTATATATACAAGGAAGGCATGACAAATATTGGTAAAATCAATAAAAGTGCAAAATTAATTAAAACTTACTAAAAATCAAAAATCAATATTGAACAGAGTTATCGGGTATGGTTGAACGTCAAATTGATAGACGAGTTCAGAAATTATAATGGAAATTTAATAAGGGTTTCGCAGAAAAGTTAATGCGATTAATTAATTAAAGTGAATTAATCTGTAATGAAAAGCCTGAGCCAATGAGAAACCCGAGATTTGAAAGAAACCCGATGCTCAGTGAGACCCGATCGATCAGATAAGAGAAGAAATTTTCCGAGCGCCAACCTAGAACAGATAAATTATAAATAATTTGGAAACCTCAAATTTTTACCTAGGATTCCAGGGAGATAATTGATTGCAATTCTGTAGATAATTGGCCTATCAAGAACAGTATAAAAAGAGAGCTAAGAAACAGACCGGCCCCCAGCTGGTTGAAGAAACAAAGAAAAGCTTAGAGAATCAGGCGATCAGAGATCAGAGAACAAAATATCGTAAATAGAAAAAAGTTTTATCCTTGTGTCAGAAAAGAGTACCTTAATCAGAATACCTTAATGAGTAAAGTTTATATTGAGCGAAAGGTTGAAATATAGTGACAAATTGCAATTTAATTGAAATTGAATAAAGTTATTCTGTGTTGGGTTTCGATTTATTTGTTTAAATTAGAGTCAGAGGGAACCGACTTGAAAAATAAAACCCAACAAGCTTAGTTACTAAAAGTTCATAACACGAATATTTCCTTTTTAACATTTGTATTTCAGTATCTTAAAATTACAAAACAAGAACAAAAGTATTTATTTTCAAAATATTACGTTTATGTTTATGGTAAAAAAATACCACAAATCCATATGAAAGTTAATAATGATTTTATTTGCGATAATTTATTATTAATTAAGCTAGTAGTGAATAAAATAAATTGCTATTAAAATTTTATTCTAGTATGGTTATTACAATTATATTATAAGAAATTGTGCCAAACAAAATTTCTTGGAATCCCTAAAAGTTAAAAAAACTAATCAACCAAAATTGTTGACTTTTAAGGTAAATTAAAGTAATTTGTTTATTTAGGTAAAAATATAGAAAATACAGAACAAACTAATAATTGTTTTAGTGTAATTCGAGCAAGAAAAATAAAGAGATGCCAATTAAATAAATAGAAATGTGTCAATGTCATGCAATCGGGAAACACCCGAAAACTTTCAAACATAAAATTGGAGAAATGCTATAAAAAAAGCATGAAATCCATGTGCAGAAATAAAGCACATTGTTCAAAATAAAATATTAATATTTAAAGTTATTATTATATAATTGATATTAAATTTTTTAGTTATTTAATTAAATATTGAACTGAAATATTAATAAAACATTAATATAATTTTAGTAGATTGTTTTAATCCATATTTATATGATGTTGGAGAAAAAATCAATAAAATTTAGGATTATTTAAATTAAATGAATTAAAACAATCTTCCAATAAAATCTATTACGAAGTAGTTCGAAATATAAAATATTTCATATAAAACTTTCCATGAAATAGTTTTTTTTATGTTAGACAAAGTATTCAACTTGTCGAGAAAGTCGATAATTGTCAATTAAAAGAGTCGGTCAGAATTTAAGAATACATTAATCAACATTGGAGATATTAATTAAAAATTATGAGTATCATCAAATATAATAAGAAATCGATTTTCATAGTCAGCACTCATTATTTATGATGAATGAACATTTTCTACAGCAGCTAATTGATGCCATTTTAGACAGCAAATCGATTCACAGAAATGTTTGGTGCCTATGCCACCTTTCACTATTTTTATCCAGGTTTCACTCACACAATAATCCAATCAATGAAATCTCATTATAGAATAATTTCTCTACAACCGATAATCAATAAATGACAAAAGGAAAATGATAAATATTCAAAATAAATATGATGATTAAAACAAATCGGGATTTATAAGAAAAATTTATATTAAATTGCGATCATTTCGTTGAAATTAAAATACATATATATCTTTAATGTTTGCTTATATTTATTTATAACGAGTGTAATAATTATTATTTTAAAACATACTCTTTGAACTTTTAAAAATTGACTGTAATTTATATTTTATGAAAAGTTTAACAATACTTTAAATTAAAGAAAAATATGTATATTTGATTATATTGCAATAATTTAATATATTTCTACATTCAATATATCAATTTTCAGTGTTATTAATTCTTAATTAATTGTGAAAATTAAAATTTCATTATTATTATATTTTAAACATTATTTCCATTTTTATAAAAATTTAATTTATTTTGAGAAATAATTTTCAAATATTAACTTTTCATATTTGGTAAAACAAATTATATTTAAATAACATTTTATGACTAACAAATTCATTTTTACAAAATTTTTATATCGATTTTATGTAAGAAAAATGTTTTATGGTAAAAGTTTATGATATGATGTGATATCATTTTATTATATTGTGAATTTCGAAAATAATAAATAATAATTATGTAATTGTGATAAATAATAAAAATATATACATTTTGTCAGAAAAATTTGGATTGACGAAATTTCACAAAAATTGACTACTTATTAGAGAAATAATTAAATTATATTAAAAAAAACAGAAAATAAATTTATAGCTTCTGTTATTGATATGAGAAAAGAATCTAATTAAAACAAGTAATGATAAATTATTTTATAATGTGTAATTAATTCTATGAATGAAATTAAAATTCCACCATGATATAATTAATTGAGAAAGCTTCAAATTCCTCCCGGGACATATTTTTTTGGGTAATTCAGAATTTATATCAATAAAATAAGTATCCCTTGTAAGCAGCCAATCTTTCATGAACGAAACACGGTCTTGGATTATTATGACAGGAACACTGAGTCACAGGAGAGAAAATGATGAAAAATTGATGATGTCTCAAATAACTGCTAATAAACACTCTAGAGAATAGAGCCAAATAATAATTATATAAATATTTTTTCTTGAAATATTTTTAAAATATAATTCAAAAAATATATTATTTTAAATTTAAATTTTAAATTCGCATTCAAAGACATAATAAAGTATAGTAACAAAAGCTAATAAGAGCTAACAATACCTTATTTATCTTATTTTCAATTCAACAATTTTCTTATTAATGTTTGTAAGACAATAGATCAAAACAAAATATACTTGATGAAGGCTTAAAAAAGTCTTACAAATTTTAATATGAAAATTATTGAATTTGAAAAATACATTATATTATTAAAATATAATATTATATATAAACATGCCTAATTAAATAGTGGTAATTAAAATCACTTGAAAAAGGCTGTGCCGAAAATTTGAAAATATCAAAAAACATCGATATCTTTAGTGATTCATAGTCAATTTTTTTATAAATACAATGCCAATTGAAA
The DNA here is from genome assembly GCA_959609185.1 of Schmidtea polychroa. Taxonomy (NCBI): domain Eukaryota; kingdom Metazoa; phylum Platyhelminthes; order Tricladida; family Dugesiidae; genus Schmidtea; species Schmidtea polychroa. The sequence goes on from CAUHTR010000316.1 coordinate 83,778, forward strand.
AGAAATCAGAGGCGAAAATCGAAAAAAAAGTTCTTATAATATTAATAATAATAAAAATATTAAAGATAATTATACAGGATGCGTAATACAGATGCGTAAGGTATTTGAAGACAGATTTATGTTCTTAAAAAATCGATTATGTAATAACAGTTAATAACTTCATTTTTAAAGAATACTGTAATGATAAAAATAAATTATCTTTTTTATAATTTTATTCAATAAACCCACCTTTAGCTTCAGTAACATCTTCTATGAGAGATTGAAATCTTCTAGATTCTTAAATTAAATGATCATTATTGAAATTGGGCATTATTTTGAATATATGGGTTTTTAAGAACCTCTGGTGTTATGGAGGTGTTCATTGATCATTTTCTTAACCAGGCTCTTCGAGTAGTATTAAAGAGTAATATATAAGAGGTCTGGGAAGCAAATAGTTCAAAGTTTGTGGATTATGTGACCATAAAAGATTTCTGCCATTCATTCCTAGATCACTTGAGTCTTTTGCAATGGTACAGAATCTTGCTGAAACACAATAGGGATTTCATTTCTCTCCAGGATTTCATAACATCAATATATGCAACAGAGTTAATTCAAAGGTATTGCTGAAAAAGTGAAGAGGTCACGTGTCTTTCATTGCTGAAAATTTCAAAACCATGAAAGTTGATGAAATTGTTTATGAATTACTGTTGGAACATCAAAAGGGTTTTTACATAACTTTCTGATCTTGGTCAAAGTTTTTCATGTCTGAGAAAAACTAAATCACATTTTCTTCTACTGGATTTGTAGGTTTGTTTAAAATTCCTTTATAACCGCTTAAGTGATTTTTTTTTGTTTTCTCTGACTTAAATTGCCCATTCTCATCACAAAACACCATATCTGATTGTTCCTTCTAAGACATGTAAATCTTTCACAAATTACTTCATTAATTTTCCATCATAGTTTGCCAAACTTGCTGAAAACATTCAAGTATTTTGATAATGTCAGATTGTTTGGAATGTTTATTAGACTTTGATACTAGTGAAAGGTTTTCAAAATATCTCTAGATAACTTGGTAGACAAATTTTGTAGACGATAGATCGGCTGACTTTAAAAAATTCAAGCCACAATTAGCGCATACCTTATCATATCTTGAGTAAGCTGAGTGTTTGCCATTATTATTGTACCTCCCTAAAAATATATTAAATTTAATAAAATGCATCAATAATCTACGTCACTCATACCAAATAGAGTATTAATTCTGACATAAAATTTATTTTAGATTTTCTTTTTGCTAGAAATCTCTCAGTGGCTTATAAAAAGTAAAGGTTCTAATAATTGGATGTTTTACAAATAATAAAAGTTAAAGCAAACGTTGTGATTTCCTTGTAGTTTTATCTGATTGTCTACGTCTGTTAATCCATCATCGTCGTTGTTCTCCACTGACGCTTCGTTGACAGTCTGTCGTATGTCAGAATAGTGTCGCGGAATCCCGTTGATGTCGAAATTAGTCGATGAATTTACCTTCATTACAAAGTTGCTTTGCAAAACACGTCTTCTTGGCACCGAAATGGTGCTGTCTATGACTTTCTCGTAACACTTGGCTCACAACAGCAACGGTGCATGCAGTTGGTTCGACACACAATTTAACCCATGTCAGCCATTTATTACTGACTCTTGTGAGTGCATCTGCTTTGTTTTTATCTGTCGGGACAAACTCAACCGAGATCGTTAAGTCATAGATTTTTCGTAATTCACAAAGGATCTGCAGACGTCTTCGGACTAGCATCTCAGCAATTCCATGAGTTCGGATTCTGCCAGTATCCGTTAAAACTAAATCTGTCCAACTCCTGACGGTAGCGGAATCTGTTACTACAACTAAGTTGCTTCTTTCCCAGCTGATGGCTAAGTTATTTCCCTTTATCACAGTGTCTAACTCTGCAAGGTTTATATGAGCAAAATCGTTTTTCTTCCTCATCCATGATGCATCTTCGACGATTTTCCTGATATTTCTAACGCAACTCCTAATGCCAGATTGCTCGCATCGCACCAGACAATCGTAGACCCGTCCTTGTTTACGTGCCACTCACCAGTCAAGGGATCGCTCTATTTCACACGATACAAAATTTCGTTAACCATTTTTAACGCCATTTTTCCAATCGTATCATCCCACTTACCTCCAGCACTGTGTCGTTTAATATAGGTACTTGCTACTCTTAAAAATCCAGCAACGGGATAGTGCCCAACGAGTTGACCGCAGAGGGAAAATAAATCCCTTCTTGACATAGTTGTAAACTCACTGTGTGGCTAAATGTTTCCACGATGCCACGTACGACCGTTAATACTTGTTTGAAGCTGGAGACCTAGCACTCTTGCATCATCAAACTCTTCCGGTGGCTTTGTAATTAGCCCGTATGCTGCTAAATTGCTTATTACATCTTTGACGTTTATTCTTGACTGGTTGATAATAATGTCATCAATATAACTATCCGTTGCTTTCCTGATATCTTCTCTTAAACTCAGTACCTTCCGTAATATTGTTGAAATTATTTTCGGAGCCACATTTAAACCAAAACTGAGTCTCGTTAGAAAGTATCCGTTCCCTTTGTAATTAACCCTTTGGTGCTCCCATAGGTCTTCATCAACATGTATCTGAAGATAAGCATTTTTAAGATCAATTAACATAACCTGTTCGCCCATCATTCGCCATCATCTTAATGATTCGCCACATACATCACTTTGTCCAGTATGGCTACTAACATATTTGTTTAGTTCTCGAAAATCCATTAGTGGACGAACTTTTCCTTTGTTTGCTTGCTCTACTGCCAATAACGGAATTTTTCCATACACGACGTCTTTCGTTGGAATTAGCCATCCTTCTTGAATCCACCGTTCAACCTCCGTGTCAAACTTGTGCTGCAGCCCTGGATCGATTTTATAATTTGAAAATCTATTCAATACTATAGCTGGTTCTGCTTTCCATTTCCACTTCACGGTCCACTTGCCGTCACTGAATGCTGCCGAAAAATCACCATCTTCAATTCGCAAATTTTCATTTAACTGATTCTCAGCCACGCACGATACGTTTGCAATACCTGGAAAAGATACACCCGTCTTGTCAATTTTAAGACCTCCCAGCATCCCTATTACGTCCATTCCTAAAGTCATTTCAACATTAAGTGGTAGTTTCATAAACGAAACACAATTAACACTCAATAAACTACCACCAACAATCAGCTGAACGTTCACATCACGCATACGCTTGACTAGTGATCCATCCGCAGTCATGATACTCCCATTCCGTATAAATCGTTTCTTCGCAATTCTGGCTGACACAACTGATTTGGAACATCCCGAGTCGATCAATGCTTTCACAGACTCCCCATTGATTATGACTGAAATAAACTGCAGCGCCATTATATTCGTGCTAGAGTAGACGCTGGCGCACGCGCTACTCCTTTGGCATTTCCCAACTCTGAATTCCTGGTACACTCCTTTGCAATGTGGTCCTCTTCTGAACATAGCCAACACTTCTTTCCTTGTTTCTTGAAACGACGTTCTTCTAGATGGCCATTCTTTCCGCAATACGATCATTTCTTTTTCTTGTCTTGTTTTCCCACGACAGCCGAACACAGTTCCATATTGTCACAATTTACTAAGACACGAGACTGTTTCAAGACCTCAACAAGAGACATCTGTTGAATATTGGTATTGGATCGTAACTGGTGTGACGACACTGCTGGCAAACCCATTATGAATGCGCTTTTAATTATGATTTCGTTATCTATCTTGGCCAGAGATGCTAAGTTTTTGAGATCATTCAAATAGGCATATACTGGCTTTTTGCACCAACTTCGTTCATGGAATCGGTCATATGCTTGGAACATATCGATTGAATAGACATCGATTTAGGTATGTTCGATCTTCAATGCGTTGCCTTTGTTTTCTGTGCTCAAATGCGATATACTGCAAAAGCTGGTCCATCTAGATCAGGGTTTTTTAACCTGTGGTTCATGGACCCCTGGGGGGGGGTTCGCCGACTGCTCCTAATTTGTGCTCCTAATTTTTAAAATTTCATTAAAAAAAATTTTTTTTTGTCAAAATTTGAAACACTGAGTAGCCTTTGATTTTTATTTCACTTGGAATAAAGTGCGTTAGAATCAGTTCCGCAAAGTTCTTGCAAATTCTTAAAGCGAAATATTTGTTCGTAAAGTATTGTATTTACTAGTATTTTTTTTTCGAGTGCTTTTTTGTATCATAGTTTTTTCTACTGTTTTTTTGTGTTATCAACGGTGTTTTCAAGTAAAGGCGAGTTCAGTCAAGTAATTCATTTGTGAACAATTTCAATTTGAATTCTTAATAATTTATTGATATTTTTTTCTTAATAATTTCTTGATATTTAATTCTTGATATTTGTTGTAGCCCAAAATGTCCAAAAAAAGGAAGTACGATGAAAGTTACGTTAAATATGGATTCTGTTGCATGAAGAAATCGGACGATGTTGAAAAGCCACAATGCTTTCTGTGTGGAAAAATTTTGGCAAACGCCAGTATGAAACCGGCAAAATTGATAGAGCATCTCAAATCTCTTCATCCTGAAAATGCATCTAAAGATCTAGAATTTTTTACAAAGAAGAAAGCCCAGTTTTCGAAATCTGGAACATTAACCAAACTTGGATTTGGTATTCCACAAAAACCTTTGGTTGAAGCATCTTTCAGAGTTGCATATCGTATTGCCAAAAGTAAGAAACCGCATACTATTGGAGAGACATTAATTAAGCCATGTGCGCTAGAAATGGTTGAATTAGTTTGCGTACTGGAACAGAGAAAAAAACTTGAGGCTATTCCATTATCCAATGATGTGATACAGTCAAGAATAGTTGAAATTTCTTGTAATATTTTGAAACAGATCATCAATGAATTGAAAACATCGCCATTTCCCTTTAGTATGCAACTGGATGAAACTACAGACATCTCGAATTGTAGTCAACTTCTGGTTTTTGTTCGTTACGTGTCAGCTGATACTATCAAAGAAGAATTCTTATTTTGTGAGCCTCTTTTGCAAACTACAAAGGCAGTTGATGTTTTAGCGATTTTGAATGTTTTCTTTTCCAAACACGATTTCGACTGGAAACAAAAACTTCATTCGCTTTGTACCGATGGAGCACCTGCAATGCTTGGCAATAAATCTGGTTTTGCACATTTGGTAAACAAAGAAGCTCATAATGTTATTGTTACACATTATTTTTTACATAGACATGCGCTGGCTACAAAAAATCTTCCAACCAGCCTAAAAGATGTATTGTCAATAGTTATTAAAAAAGTGAATTTTATTAGAAGTAGAGCTCTTAATCATCGTCTTTTTAAAACATTGTGTCAAGAAATGAACGCAGAACATGAGGTACTTCTGTACCACACGGAAGTGCGCTGGCTGTCTCAAGGGCAGGTTTTGAAACGAATTTTTAAGTTGAAGACAGAAGTATCACTATTTTTGGAAGAAAAAGATAACTCGCTCTTCGAATATTTCAATAACAAAGATTTTATATGTAAATTGGCTTACCTGGCAGACATTTTTAACCACATGAACGATATGAATATTTCAATTCAGGGGCTTGATACAACAATTATGGATGCCACTGAAAAACTACAAGCATTTTTATCGAAAATGTCCGTTTGGAAAATTAGAATTCAAAATGGGATATATGCAAACTTTCAAATATTGGACGAATCCATTTTTGAAAATGGATCTCGGCAAGATAGTTTGTTATTGAATAACTTGAAGGATGCAATCTGTGAGCACCTGGAAGTACTTCAAGTTTCATTTGAAAAATATTTCAATTTGGATGAAATAACTAAAAAAGATGAGTTGTGGATTCGTAATCCTTTTCTTTGTGATATTGACTGTATCACGACATGGACCTTGCCAAAGACGAGTTAATTGATTTGAAAACAAAGTCCTTGTTAAAAATGGATTTCGATTCAAAAACTCTTGGAGAGTTTTGGTCTTCTTTAAGAGAAGCCTACCCATTGCTAGTAAAACGAGCTATGACAGCCATTTTACCATTTGCTACGGTATATCTTTGCGAATCAGGATTTTCCACACTCGTAACAATCAAAACAAAACATCGAAATCGACTGAATGTCGAACATGATATGCGCGTTGCTTTGTCGAAAACCATCCCTCAATTCAATCTCCTAATCAAGGAAAAGCAGCAACAACCTTCACATTGAAAATTTTATTTTCTTCAATTACAATTATTATTTTATACCCAGGAACATAAAGATATCTGTCAACAGTTATATTATTGAAATAAAAATATTTAAATAATAAAATAGAATATATTTTGTAATAATTGACGTTTAAACAAATTTTTTTTCACAGAGGGGTCCATGACATTTAAAATTTTTAAAGGGGTCCATTGCACCAAAAAGGTTAATAAACCCTGATCTAGATATAAAGGAATTATTAATTCCAACTCCACGAATTTTTGAATTTTTGCCACTAGCTTCACTTTCTGAATCCACTGTTGGACGTCACCTTCTCAATTGAAAATAGGTATTATCTTGTCCATGATAGCTTGTAGTTTTATTGACACAAGGAAATCACAACGTTTTTTAAATTCTATTTTTATCACAAAATCTGCATATTAAAACAAATTTAATTATGCAATTACAGCAAAGATGGTTAAAATTACATGTAATAATTAAAAATTTACATCAAATACTAAAAGGGTCTTCAGAATCCAAACATTAGAAAAGCGATTTCAGAACTTTATCAGAGTAGAAAGTAAAAGTAAAATAAATCCTATTTTGTAATGAAGTCAATTATTCAAATATGTCCTCTTTCTATGCGGTTCTACATTCCTGAATTTCCGTTGAGAAAAAAAGCAAATTTTTCTACATCTAATGAGATACGCACTCTATAAACAGATGCCAAGTTTATTGTGAAAAATAAGCCAAGATTATGAAAATCTGTTGAGTAGTTAGAATGAAAATTCATTTTATTCAAAATAAATATTATTATTAAGCATTGTTTAGAATTTATGAAATAATTTGCTTAGTTAATTTCTTTTTAAATGATTATTAAAACAAAAGATAAAATTGAAAAGATTAATTTTATTATTATTATTATTATTATTATTATCTTTTATCTTATTAAATACACTTAGATAATATTAATTCACTGCATTTCCATTTTTGAAAATTATTTTTATACTTGAAGGTAAAAATATATTAATTTTGATTTTCTTCAAATAACAATTAGTTGAATAATCAGAAGAAATATTTAGGAATATCTAATATATTATATATTATATCAAGAATGAAAAAAGTGTACATTTAGAGAACCAAGAGCATCAATTTGGATATTGGTTTCAAAATATTTTATATTTAAAATAATTTAAAAAATAAATATGTTCATGTTTGCCTGTAGAGATATGAATAATATGAATGTATAATATATATCAACTGCTGATATAATAAAGTTTTGGAAATTTGAATGGCCATCGTTATAATCAGAAGTAAGAGCTTCGTTTCGTTTTTGTTCCATTTCCACGACAGAGATTGGTAAAGGCAAACTAGCTGCTATAACCAAATGTAAAATCGATGCATAGAGAAGATTTTCACGAATTAAACTCGATATTGGTCCAAAACAATGATTTGGTCTTTCTTTTTTAAACTTGAAATGCGAATTGATACTTCCATTAGGTGAACTTTGAACACTGACACACAAAAATATATGAATAAAGTAATTGATATTGATCCAAATATACATTGAATGTTGAGGTGAAGCGGTACGATGTTCAAAAAATTATTACGATTCCAGATTTTGGAATATATTTTTAATTTTCTTTTGATCAGTTGAAAAAACAAGGTGGCAAGATAATGTAAATATTTAAACAATATAATTTTTGTTTATTACATCAATGATACATTTGTAATTTAAATTTAAATAATAAAAACTTAATAAAATGAAATATGCATGTTTTAGGCACTACAGTACCTATTTTATACTCTAAATTTATTTTGAATAAATGAAAGATTTTTAATGAAGAAAACTTTCTGTTAAATTTTGTTATACATTTTCGAATGTTTAATAATTTTGAAAATACATAACATTTTTCTTTTAAGAGTCTTTGTATTGTTAAAGGTATACCCACTGTTTATCTCTTTGAACTTTATTTCTTTAAAAAGCTTAAAAAAATCTAACATGTCGATGAATAAAAACTCCTGTTTCAATCAAATGAATATTGGCTAACAAAATCTATTGCTTAATATTGCATAACACATTTTTCGAAGAATCACTATTTGTATTTGGTAGAATAGCCATCAAATGTGAAAAAGAAGTTAAGTAAAATTTAATACATCATTTCCAAATTCAATTTGCAATAGGCATAAAATTGTATGTACTGGTTGATGCATACACTGACACTCGTGACGCTGAATTGTGACATTCAAGAGTGTAGTGTTGTGTTAATTTTTTTATTATGAAATTGTAATTAAGATTTGTAATGTATTGTTATTTTCATTTTTATTATGTATATTATATAAAAATATAAAAAAACTATATAGTATGATTCTCTATATGCAAAGTTTAATATGCAAAACAATAAGAAAACTTAAAACAAAACAACGTAAAACTTCAAATATCGGAAAACATTTGCCAGTAATCTTAGTTTGGGATATTAAAACGAGTCCCTAGTAAAAACGAATTTCCCTTGACTCTCTATAGAGTCTATAACAACACCTAAAAGAACTAATGACAATTGTTTCCATTTAACAAAATCTTAACTGCCAATTACCTTTCTGTTTCGAAGAATCTTTTGTCAAGTTTAAATTTCGAGAACAGAAAAGTGCGTATTATTTTTCTATAATTAATAAAAGTTTCAAGTTTATTATTGTTTATCATTTTTACATTTTTATCTCGACATTTCATATTTGTACACACAAACACCCCAGGTGTCCCGAGACATTTTTTTAAGGTGACTCAGCTGGGTCCTACCAGTTTTCTACATAGCATAAATAAATAACACAATTATCATAACAATTAACGATTAACCATCCCTAATATATATTTACTAATTCATAGTCAAGATTTTTATTAAATGCAATGTCATTTGAAAATAAATCAGTGATGAAAATTAAAAAAAGTTCTTATTATAATATAAGTAATAATAATATTTGTGTGTATGACTTATATATGCTAAAACTATATAGAATATATGTGTGTGTAATTAATTAAAGTATATAAAGTGTGTGTATCTGTTTGTTTAAATAATTAAATTATATACTGTGTGTGTAACTTATATCTATTAAAACTATATAGTATATATTGTGCCAGTATATGTGTGTATATTGTATATATATATGTATATATGTGTATATATGTGTATATATAGTATATATATGTGTGTGTTTTGGATCTACTTATTTATTTATTAAATCTATATGACCTATATATTTATTTATTAAAACTGTTGTTTCGGCCGATTTCTCGCTTGCGTCTGTGTGCGCGTTGTTGTTAAAATGGTTATTCTTGTATGTGTGCACACTCAGACGTGGACAAAGATTTTATGCTGGAAAAAGAATGGAAAATCTTTTGGAATTGTTTTGGTTTATCGAAATTGATTGCAATTTTGGAATTTTTTGATTATGTTTTTGTTTGAATATTTGAGAAATATGTCAACGGATATTTATTTTTAATTTGATAATGAAGATGAAAAAGATCAAATGCTGAAAAGAAAGTATATCACTGAGTTAATAGAACAAGAAGAGAGCAAGTTGTATATTTCAAATGGTTCTGAAGAAACAGATAGTTTTTTTAGTGGAGAAGGATATCAAATACTACTTAAATAATGTGGCTTGTCACTACCTTTTGATAATAAAGTCGGTGATGTTGAGAATATGATTCTACTTCATTTGTTGAAAGATCTATTGATGAAAGATTCGAATGGCCTTCCTATGAAGTAATTAAATTATTTGTTCATTGTCGAAATGATATCAATGAAGCTGTTCGAAACAAACGTTATGGAATTGCACTCAATAAATATTTACGAGGTTTGGATTTATTATATGGTATGCCGTTAGAGACTGATGACGAGGAGAAAATTTGATGGGGTCATGTTGTGAAATTATATTTGAATATGGCTCATTGTAATTTGAAATTAAACCAGGGACAATCTGCAATCAAATATTGCAATACAGTGATTGCTAATCAGCCGGTGAATGCAATAGCCCTTTATCGAAAAGGAAAGGGTCTGATGATTATTGGTGAATTTGAAAATGGTATTTTAAAAAATGGTCAAATGGTTGCCTTATACACTTGAAGTCAAGCAAATGATAGTTGATGTAAATAAACCTTGATTCAGATCTCATTTGGATTTGATTTGTTCAACTATATAGTATATTTTGTGCCAGTGAGAACTATGTTATAAAGTCGACTTGACCAACTTAAATTTGATTAATTTAACCTGAAATACATAAAAAAAATCAATGATAAACATAAAAATTTCAATAAAAAACTTAAAAATTTCGTGACCTACATAAAAATACTAGTTTCCCTACTTAAAAATATTAAGGGAAATATTTTTTAGCTTAATAATGTTTTCCTTAGCAGGGGTGGGGGTTAAAAAGAACTTGAAGACTATATGGATATTTTACTGATTTATAGTCTTCAAGCTCTTTTTAATAAATAAAATGAAAAATAAATCAGTGGTGAAATTGAAAAAAAAGTCCTTAAATATATATATATATATACATATATATAATTTAAAATTTATTTTTAATTTTTTTCAAAAAGAAATTTTGTTTTTAATATTAATAAATTATTTTTTAACAAAAATCCAAGATAACATCATTTGAATAAATAAATAATAACAAACCAATTTGATATTCATCGAAAGTGTAAATAAATTTAATATCAACAAATAATTATCATATTATTAAAATATTGCAAATTAAAACACTAAGTTGAGAAATAATAATAAAAAATAATCCATGCGTACAATTTTATTTATTTATTTATTAAAAATTGCTGCTGAAAAATAATTGAACGATTTTCAATTGCTCTAAATTGAAAGAGATTCAACCTTGAATGTTAGCGAAATTACTGAATGAAGATTTGAGAAATATAGTTAATTAAAATTTGATAAATTTCCAATGAATGAAATTAACAAGCGTATTGTTGCCGAGTGTGTTAGGAAAATTATGTAACTGTCTTTGGATGAAGAAAAATACATAGAATAGTCGGATAGATCAGGAAGTAATTTTATCATCGCAATTATAGAGACTGTTAGAACTGTTTTATGAATGATTTGATGCTTAACCATCTCTGGAGAAAAAGTTAATGTGTACACATTATATATTGAGTTGAATTGAAAAGTTAAGAACTCCAGAGAAATTTGAGAATTTGTTAATAATTTGGTAAATTTTAGGATCGAAAGATATCTCTTAAAATTGAAATGCATTAGATAGTTAAAAAGAATAAAAGAAAAGCACTAAATTAAATTATCATTCAAACCATAATTATTAAAATACATTTTTAAAATTTAACTTTTGGGAAAAAAAATAATAGAATAAAATAAAATAAAAAAATAAATTGTTATTGTTTATAGAAGACAATAAAAACTAGAACTTCTATGTTATATCATGTCTATATATGTAGTGCAATTGGACCATTTTTTTTTGATACTGAATGTTTTTACCCATAAATGATATAATTAACACAAACTTCAACATTACTTTGTTAATGATTAACACTTATTTATTCGTTTTTACATTTTTTGAAATAAAATAAAAACATTTAATTTATGTATAAGTTATTATTATTATTATTATTATTATTATTATTATTATTATTATTATTATTATTTTTTTTTTTTATTATTATTATTATTTATTAAAAAGAGAGTTTGAAGACTATAAATCAATAATATATCGATGTTTTTTGATACTCATGAATTTTCGGCCCTGCCTTTTTCAAATGAATTTGATCATTATTGCATTTAAATTCATGGTCTTCCTTAAATCCATGGACAACCTTTCACCGATTTTAGCCATTTTCTACATGCATCGTGTTGAATCAAATATTAGATCATTTTTTGGAGATAAAATCTTGATGTGAAAAAGATATATTGATAACATTTTCATAGTTTCCACGGTACCTCTCAACATAATCTTGGCACATGCAAACTCTACTAACACCAATATATTATTTGAGTAATTAAAAAAATAAATTATTATTATTATTATTATTATTATTATTATTATTATTATTATTATTATTATTATTATTTTTATTATACATCAAGGATAATAAACTGACTTATGATATTTATAATTATTGCTAAAACTCTTCATGGTATAATAAAACAAAAATTATTTATGTACCCATTGCAAATTTCCTAATTTTATGAGACTTCTTTAGTCTCGTATGATTAAATATAAAGTTATAGTAACAGTTATATCTTTCAGACAAATTAAAAACTATTTCCCAAGGGGTAATAACAAGGAAATTGATAAACAGGTATATAACTAAAACAAAAATATTTATAGCATTTTTACAGTAATAAATTTTATTTTCACCGAAAAATAATATTTCTTTTATTAATAAAATATTTATATAGTTTTTATTCTGTGTGGAATTTGATTAAAAAATATTTAATTTTCCGTTAAAATACGAAATAAATATTGTTGTATCATTTTTCGCAGTGTTAAATAGAAAGCTCATCAAAGGTTCCACTTTGTGAAAAATATTTTTGATTTTATTTAAATACTTTTTGCATTCAGAAATCATTTAACATACTATTTAACATGTTATTTATGTTTTATGTATGAATACTAAAATAATTTTATACTATTATTAAACATTTTTATTTGTTGGTATTGAATTTCGGCTTTATTAATGATACATATTTATGTTATTTAATCAGTACTCAAAATATTTTGTAAGATATTAGTGAAATTGTTTCTTAATAGAATACCTTCGTTAACATTGTAGAATAAACCTCTCGCAAACTTATATGAAAGATATTTCCTCTTATATATGACACTCTTGCACACAACGATACACTTTAAATATGTAAACTATTTCCTTCCTTACATATGTAAAACGTACATAACTATTTAATGAACGAACAAAATATAGACACGGTAATAATTAAGGGTACATAAGATGACAAAATTGTTGACTTCCTAGAATAAAATAAGTCATAATATTTTTACAGTTTTCAATTGTCATATTTTGTTCATTAGATTTTGGCCAAAAATTTATTTTACATAGATCTCAAAGGACAAACTTTGAATAGAAAAAAATAGACTTTGAAAGATTCTTTTAGAATATTCAAATCTGGTTTTCACAAAAAAGCACAAACATTTCTGGATTTAACTGATTTATTAATTTAGTTTTTCTACTTTAAAGTCAATTTTTAATCATCAATTTTATTTTACTTTTTGAAGTAAAATTTTTGTTTAAAGAAATAACAGTTAAAACATTACCAAATCATAAAGAAATAAATTATTAAATAAAATTTTATTATTTAAAATTATAAATTTTATTTTCAAATTAAAACCAAATCTCTCTGTGTCACTGAAACAGTTTTGAAAGTGACATTCCATGGCTGCTGCGAAAACTTTTTTGACATCATATTTTTCCTTAATTCCCATTTTAGTCATTTGGAAAATTTAGAAATTTTTATCATAAACATGACCTATTTGAAATTCAGAATATTTAAAATGGAAAACTTTATATTTAAATATAATGATTATAATTTATTTTTACTAAAATTGAAATTCTAATTTTTAATTGAAATTAATTGAAAAAGCTTGTGTTAGTTAATAAAAATTCATTTGATAAAGCAATAATTTAAAATAAATTAAATTCAACACAACAAACAAATTAATACATTTTTGCATGGCCGACACTTCGAACTGAAGGACCAAGAAAAATTAAGAAATGCACGAACTTTTCAAAAAAATTATTTAAAATTATTTAATAATAAAATTACATTAATTGGATAATTTAAGATATTTTAACATAAAAGATAAGAAAATTACGAAAGTAAAATTAATATTAATTAAGAAGAATTATTTAATAAAATTTATTATTCCTCATTTGATTTCAGTCAAAATTTAATTTAATTTTGTATTATATTGACAATAAGATAAAATTAGACAGTCTCTCTAAGAAACCAATTTCTTTAAAGTCTTAAATAATATGTCAGTCTTTTTAATAGTGATATAACTAAACTTAAATTGGTGTCGATATTTTGTGCAATTTTACTTTTTTTTACTGCAGAAAAGAAGATCTTAAAAATAACCATTGAGGAGAAAAAAATTTAATCAACAAATATCCCACCTCTCAACAAATTTATGAAACATTAATTTGTAAGAACAAATTCTGAAAAATAAAAAACAAAACAAACTTTTAAAAAAAAATTCGGCAGACCAAAAATATTTTCGAAAATTTTGAAACTAATAAAATTCCAAACTAAATTTTTTATTATTTACAAAAATTAATAAAAACCTTTTTTACTTTAGTCTTGAATGACTATTAATTTTAAATTTTGCAAATAATATACTTAAAATATATGGTACGTCTACAAATGACATTAATGAAATTATCTTTTGACTTTCAGTATATTGACTTTTAATCATAAGCTTGACCCATTCTTTCTTTGAAACTAGGAGTTTTGTTATCTTTATCTTTTAAAGGAGACAAATAAAGTTTCCATAATTCGATATGAAAAGTTCGTAGAAGTTCCTGATGATGCCAGGAAACCTGTCCAAATATTTCATGAATATTGGCGTTTTCTTATATATAAAGGAGCATATATGAATGGATTGTTTTCAGTAAAACAAAAATTCATTTCATTATTTGATAAGCTTATGGTAATTTAGGTCTCAGGATATTTCAATAGAAAAAGGGTGTCTACACTAAAAAAGAGTGGTAATTTAAGGTCTCAGGATATTTTCAATAGAAAAAGGCGGTCTTCATAAAAAAGCATGGTAATTGTAAGGTCTCAGGATATTTTCAATACAAAAAGCTGGTATACACTAAAAAAGCATGGTAATTAAGGTCTGAGGATATTTTCAATACAAAATCCGACTACCACTAAAAAGCATGGAATTTTCTAGGTCAATTCAGGTGCACTCCTTGTCCTGAGAATTTCAATAGCAAAAGGTGGTCTTCAATAAAAAGAGTGGTAATTTAAGGTCTCAGGATATTTTCAATACCAAAAAGCTGGTCTTCAATAAAAAAAGCATGGTAATTTAAGGTCTCAGGATATTTTCAATACAAATAGGTGGTCTACACTAAAAAAGCCAAGGATTTTTCAGACTATAGTGAGGTGGGTCTCCTTGGTCCTGAGAAAAAGGTGGTCTACACAAAAAAAACGTGGTAAATTTTTTCAATTAAGTAAATAATGGTCCCAAAAAATTAAATTACAGTAAATTATGGTCAAAAAATTAAATTACAGTAAATTATGGTTCTTAAAAATTAAATTACAGTAAAAATGGTCCAAATTTTTCAATAAAGTAAATTATGGTCAAAATTCAATTACATTAAATTATGCCTAAAAATTAATTAAAGTAAATAATGATCCAAATTTTTTAAATTAAGTAAATAATGGTCTAAAATTGAATTACAGTAAATTATGGCTCAAATTTTAATTACAGTAAATTATGTTCTAAAAATTAAATTACAGTAAATAATGGTCCTAAAAAATTAAATTACAGTTAATTATGGTCTAAAAATTAAATTAAGTAAATTAAGGTTCTAAAATTTAAATAAAGTAAATAATGGTCCAAAATTTTCAATAACAGTAAATTAGGTTCTAAAATATAAATTACAGTAAATTATGGTTCTAAAATTAAATTACAGTAAATTATGGTTCTTAAAATTAAATTACAGTAAATAATGGTCCAAATTTTTAAATTAAAGTAAATATGGGTCTAAAAAATTAATTAAGTAAATTAAGGTTCAAATTTTTCAATTAAAGTAATGATGGTCCAAATTTTCAATAACAGTAAATTTAGGTCTAAAATATTAAATTCAGTAAATTATGGGTCTAAAAAATTAAATTAAAGTAAATAATGGTCCAAATTTTCAATTACAGTTAATTATGGTCCTAAAAAATTAAATTAAAGTAAATTATGGTTCTAAAATTAAAATTACAGTAAATTATGGTCCAAATTTTACAATTAGTAATGAATGGGCTCAATAACTAAATTAAGGTTCTAAAAAATTAAATTAAAGTATTAAGTCCACATTTAAAAATTAAGTAATCAATGGTCAAAAATTTTAAATTAAAGTTAAATAAGTAAATTAAAGTAATAATTTTTAAATAAGTAATGTAATAAGTAAATAAAGTAAGATTTTAAATTATTAACAAAAAGTTGAAATAATAGAAGGTGTTTGAGAATTGAAATTTTTAATGAAAATTTAAATGAAATAATTTTAAGTAATTTTTAATGGAAATTTTTATGGAATAATTTTTTAAGTCATTTTAATGGAAATTTTTATGAAATATTTTTCAATGTTAATTTTAGATGGAATTTTTTTAAGATAATTTTTAATGAAATTTTTATGAAATATTTTACAAAGACAAATTTTAATAATAATTCTACAAACAAACCAACAACTTAGTACCAACAACCAGTAACTACGAACATGTATTAACACCAGATACCTACAACTAGTTACTAACAACCAGTTACTGCTACTAAGTACTAAAAACAACTAGCTACCACTACCAAGCTACCTAAAAAACAACCAGTACCTGATACCATGTACTACAACCACCATCAACCGGGTACTAAGCATTATCAACCAAGTACCTACAACAACTAGCTACCACCTACCAACCACTTACAACCAACATCAACCAGGTACTAAACATTATCAACCAAGTACTACCAAACAGATGGACACGTGAAATATTAGTTAAAAGGTAAATAATGTTTAATTTTAAATTAAACTAACAATGATCTAAAATATTAAAGTTAAAGTCAATTTAAGATGAAGATTTTCTGGATTTCCAATGTTAATTTTAGATGGAAATCCTCGTCAATTAATCAAGACCACAGATGAAAGATGGGTTTCCTGTTAAGAGCTCTATATGAAAATTAAATATGAAAATAAGGATTATATTAGTTGTTAAGTAAATTATGGTGTAAAATTAAGAAATAAAGAATAATTAGGTAAATTAAGGATAAGTAAATTAAAGTTAAAAATTTAAATAAGTAATTAAGGTTAAAATTTTAAATTAAAGAAACAATGGTTCAAAAATTTATGAAAATTAAATGGAAATTTTTTTAAGTTAATTTTAAATGTAAAATTTTTTAAGTTAATTTAATGAAATAATTTTTTAAGTAATTTTTAATGGAAATTTTAATGGAATAATAATAATAATAATAATAATAATAATAATAATAATAATAATAATAATAATAATAATAATTATAATAATAATAATAATAATTCAACAGTTCCCAACAATCGGTTACTAAATATTTTTAACTAGATGCTAACAAATACTTTGAACATGATACCACGTACTAACTAATTCTCAAACAACCAGATCTACAACTAGTTACTAACAACCAACTAAGTATTCTTTATGTATTTTATGAAATGCTTTTAAATTAATTTTTTATCTGTCTTAAAATATGTTTAATTACAATCAATAGAAAACCTTTTCAAAATGTCTAAATTTAACAAACATGTTGACTTTCATCAAAAAACCACAACTCAATCACTTTAAAACACCACGTGAAATTCAAAATAATTTAAATTACAATGAAATACTAAGAATTCTAATTTACAAAACATCCTCTTTTAAATGATAACTATTATTGCATCGTAAAATCACATTCAATAAAATACTTATTGTTGATCAGTTTTATTATATATACTCTGAGTTTATCCGACAGGATGTTTTGACCCCCTAAGGGTACTGGTCGTAAGGGTACTGGTCGTAAGGGTATTAGTCGTAAAGGTATAGTCGTAAGGATATTGGCTAACACTCAACCCCACCTACATTAACTTAACTACTACAGTACTAACAACCAGTTACCTGATACCAAGTACTTACAACCCCATCAACCAGTACTAAGCATTATTAAACTACAATTATATAACAACAATCAGTAAACAACACTCTACCAACTATAAATACAAGATACAACAACTAGTACCAACAATCAACTAACCACACATAAAAATAATAGCAATTAAATACAAAATATTCTTCATCACATACACTATCTCTTATCAAAATCTAAAAAGTCAATCAGATACCAACTACAAGTACCAAGTACTAACAACCAACTACCTACAACCACAACTATGTACTAACAAATTGATCTTTAAAAAGCAAATATCATCACTGAAAAATTAGATGGAAAATTAATTGAACTCAAGGCATCAAAACTGGTAAAAATTGATTAAATAATATAAAAATTTAAATTATTCAAAATAAATATCATAAAAATTTAATTAATAGACAAGAAAGAACATTAAATTTGAATCATTAAGTCACTTGAAAGATTTGTAAATACTGGATAGTAATAAAAAAATACTGATCATTCAAGTTGAACTCAGATAGTAATAAGATTAATAAGAATTTTAATTAGTTTGTAAAAAGTAATACATGTACTCAAATTGATTGACTGATTTCTCAATATATTCAAAATCAGTATAAATTCATTAAAATTATCAATGTTCATATCTACAATAAAAATAATTATCATAAAATTCAAGAGACTAGATAACTAATGATAACATCTAACAAACAGTAAATTCATTTAAATGACAATAATTGGTATATTCAAGCGAATTCTCTAATAAAATCATCTAAAAAGAATCATTCCCCTGAAATATCTCTATCTTTTAGATTAGTATCTTATCGATAAGTACTTGTAAAGATCATATATTCACCTCAAACTAACAAGATCCTTAAAATCCCCTTAAATGACTATATTTCTATCCTAATTCATATTATTACAAATATTTCACTAAAATCATCAAATTTCCTTGAAATAACTCTATCTTTCATTTATCGATAAATATCCTTAAAAGGTTATATATTTACCTCAGACTAATAAGATTCCTTAAATCATTTAAATGACTATAATTCTAACTTTAATTCCTATTATCACGATATTTCCCTATAAAACATGTAAAATAATTTTGGTCATTAACCCTAAATAATTTATAAAATCAAATGATAAAACCGGTTATAATTAAAATTTTGTTAATCACTGTAATATTTGTAAATTACTACTCGAAAATTTAAAATAAATATAACTGACTAGGTCCCATTGAAAGATTAAATTTATCCATTCAATAAAATATATTCTTCAAATGATCATTTTTACCGATATTCAACGATTTAATTACTAATTAAAATCAATCGATATATTTTCTTCAATAAAGATCAATTTTATTGAGTTGTTGTCGATGTTTTAAGTCCATAATTCTAAACTTTTGTCATTCTCCGCCTAAATAAAGATAAAAATAATTTAAAGTTGATATCAATCCCAATTATCTGTAAAGATTTCATTGTCAAAACAAGTAAATCGATCATTACACCTACTTAAAAAACATAAGTCTAAATTAATATACAATGAATTAATCACAACCTAATCAACGATATAATTTCACATTAATATGATTCATAACTGACTAAGTATTGACATTTCCCTTAAAACATTGATATTTTACCAAAATCTCCCTTACAATGATATTTTATCCCATCTTAACATCCTTAATTAAATTAAATCGACTATATCCCCTTTAAAGATCATATATTCCACCTTATCCGATCTCTCATTAAATCTAACCGACTATATCGCCTCAAAGATCATATATTCCATCTCTTAACCCATTCTTCATTAAATTCAATCGACTATATCTCCCTACAATGATATATTCCATCTTAACCGATCTCTCATTAAATCTAACCGACTATATCCCCCTTAAAGATCATATTTTCCCATCTTAATCGATCTCTCATTAAATATTTCTACCTCTTTAAACATCTAACCAAATATATCCCTCAATTCTACCCACTTGAATCCTCCTTTAATCAGTCAATCCTCTTAAAATCCTTAAAAAAATTCTTCAAAAAATATGAATTTCATAAACACCAAAATTCTTCCATTGAAATAATTTAGAAGCTAAATAATAAGAGCCCACTAAAAGATCAAAATTCACTAAAATTTTCTAAAATATTTTACCATCAAATATGGAGATGATATATATTGGATTGATCATAATTCTTCATCGATTCAACCAATCATTTTCAAGCAATAACAGCAAACTAAATTTCAGTATATTCTACAATCATTTCAAGTAAATTTAAAGTTAACTGGGTCTTATCTTATGTTTCTTTAAGTTCATCAATGTGTAAATATTCTTAGAAAATTATTGAAAAATTATTTAGTCAAATATATTACAAAGTTATCATCAAAAATTTATTCTATCACTTTAATTATTAATCTAATTGTCAATGAAATTAATTTTTATTTAAAAACTATTCAATAAATACAACTAATTATCAAGAAATTAATTAAATTTATCAATTAAATTTATCACCATTAAACTTTTAATCAGTCAACATGAAATTCTTAGAAAATTATTCAATATCCTCATAAAAATTTATCCTATCACTTGATTATTGTACAAACTTTAATTATTAACCTCATTGAAAATAATTTTTATTTAAAATTAAAAAAACAAGTCATAAAAATACATCCAATTATCAGAAATTAATTAAATTTATCTTAGAACTAACTTTAAATTTTAAATATTCTTTCAATCAACATGAAATTCAACAAAAATGAGAGAAATTCATATAAAATGATAGAAAATTACAAAAAATGATGGAAATCCACAAAAAAACGATAAAAATCACAAAAATTATAGCAATCCGCAAAAATAATAGAAAATTACAAAAATGATGGAAATTCATAAAAATGATAGAAATTTACTTGAATAAAACCATCAACTCTAAAAATTATCAATGAATGCCTTTAACAAATTTGCCTAAATAATCATTCAAAAAAAGCATTAAAAGTACCCTTGCGACATGTTGAATGTGAGTAGTACCCTTGTGAGCAATACCCATAGGGGGACAGAATATTTTGTCGGATAAACTCAGAGTATATATTAATTAACTCATTCAAATTATCATTGAATCAGTGAAATTATCATAAATTCGATAAAAATTCTAAAGTGGTAAGCAATGTAAAATGAATATTCTTTAAACTTTGATAAAATTAACAATGAAGGTGTTAAGAATCTTCATTAGAGTGAGGAAATTATTCATTACTCGATGATAAATTCAAATGGGTGAAAATAATTGGTAGAATAATTCATTAATGGATCATTGAATGGGCATAGATAAGAAAAAAGGTTGATAAGAATGGAAATATATTAATTGAATTTATTTAAATTATTCATAAATTTAATAAAAAAAACTTTTAAAAAAATATTTGTGGGGATGTTTTAAGTGAATAATTAATCAAAATCGGCGGAATATAATTGATTAAATATCGGGTGGGGGGATATTAGTGATTAAAAAAAATGGAAAATCAGGGGGATACAAATGATTAAATAGTGGAAATCGGGGGGATATTAGTGATAATAATTAGTGGAATATTGAGAATTGGTGGAATATAAGTGAGAAGGATATGTAATTTAAACTAGTTTATTACATAACAAGCCGTGTCCTATTTTATTACATAACAAGCTGTGAATGGTATTTGATTAAGAAATATGGAATAGGTCATTTTTTTTTAATTTTTGACTAAAATAAATTCTAAAATAATAGCAAAATTACTAAAATGTTTTAATTTGCATTATGTATTTCAAAAACAATTATCATAAAAGAAAATAATATATATATTTAACCTTTTCATTCAAAATAAGTTAAATATTCAAATATAATTCTTAGAATATACAATCAAAATTAATTTTAAAAATATAAATTTTATAAGTTTTCAAATTCTCGAATAATGTAAATCAGAAATTAATCTATTACCAGATATAGACTTTATCTTATTGATGGAATAAGACAATTGAAAATAAAAAGTTTTTTTGTTGAATAAGTACTTGTAATAATAGCTATATATTATTAAATTTACTATTCTACACTAAATATTTCGAAAACAAATATCATAATATGAATTATATTACTCCTTTCAATCAAGTAAATTAAATGTATCATTCAAATACAACTAAAATTAATCATCAATTTAATACTTTAATTTAAAAATAAAATTTAATAATGTAATGTAAATAAGTGTATTAACAGTTCTAGACTTTTTAAACTTAGTGACTTTTTAGTGACTTAGTGACTTAGACTTTTTTTAAAGTCCTTTAATTAATGTAATAGAAGCTATTTATTATCAAATTTACTATTTTACACTATAAATATTTCAATTTAGAAAAAAAAAACATCATAATATTGAATATGAAACTTCAATCAAAATAAGTTAATACTCAAATATATGTCTTTTAAAAATACAATCAAAATTAATACTTCACTAAAATTTTAAGTAAAGTTTTAAAATTCTCTGGTAAATGTTAACAAGATATTAATTTATTAATCATATATATACTTTAAAAATTATTATTGGAATAAAACATAGAATGATTCAAAATATAATTAAAATAAATATATACTAGGTAAAATGTGGGTAAAATGATGGTAAAATACCATTCACAGCTTGTTATGTAATAAAAATAGACACGGCTTGTTATGTAAAAAACTAGTTTAAATTACATATCCTTCTCACTTATATTCCACCAATTCTCAATATTTCCACTAATTATTATCACTAATATCCCCCCGATTTCCACTATTTAATCATTTGTATCACCCTGATTTTCCATTTTTTTTTAATCACTATATCCCCCCACCCCGATATTTAATCAATTATATTCCGCCGATTTTGATAATTATTCACTTAAAACATCTCCACAAATATTTGTTTTAAAAATTTTTTTTTTTATTAATTTATGAAATAATTTTAAATAAATTCACTTAATATATTTCCATTCTTATCAACCTTTTTTCTTATCTATGCCCATTCAATGATCCATTAATGAATTATTCTACCCAATTATTTTCACCCATTTGAATTTATCATCGAGTAATGAATAATTTCCTCACTCTAATGAAGATTCTTAACACCTTCATTGTTAATTTTATAAAGTTTAAAGAATATTTCATTTTACATTGCTTACCACTTTAGAATTTTTATCGAAATTTATGATAATTTCACTGATTCAATGATAAATTGAATGAGTTAATTAATATATACTCTGATTTTATCCGACAAAATATTCTGTCCCCCTATGGGTATTGCTCACAAGGGTACTACTCACATTCAACATGTCGCAAGGGTACTTTTAATGCTTTTATTTGAATGATTTTTAGGCAAATTTGTTTAAAGGCATTCATTGATAATTTTTAGAGTTGATGGTTTTATTCAAGTAAATTTCTATCATTTTATGAATTTCCATCATTTTTTGTAATTTTCTATATTTTTGCGGATGCTTAAATTTTTGTGATTTTTATCGTTTTTTTGTGGATTCCATCATTTTTGTAATTTTCTATCATTTTATGAATTTCTATCATTTTTGTGAATTCAATGTTGATTGAAAGAATATTAAAAATTTAAAGTTATTTCTAAGATATAAATTTAATTAATTTCTTGATAATTGGATGTATTTTTTATTGACTTGTTTTTTAATTTTAAATAAAAAATTATTTTCAATGAGGTTAATAATTAAAGTTTGTACACAATATCAAGTGATAGGATAATTTTTATGAGGATATTGATAATTTTCTAAGAAATTTTCATGTTGACTGATTAAAAGTTTTAATGGTGATAAATTTATTGATAAATTTAATTAATTTCTTGATAATTAGTTGTATTTTATTGAATAGTTTTTAAATAAAAATTAATTTCATTGACAATTAGATTTAATAATTAATGATAGAATAAATTTTTGATGATAACTTGTAATATATTTGACTAAATAATTTTTTCAATAATTTTCTAAGAATATTTACACATTGATGAACTTAAAGAAACATAAGATAAGAAACCAGTTAACTTGAAAATTTACTTGAAAATGATTGTAGAATATACTGAAATTTAGTTTGCTGTTATTGCTTGAAAATGATTGGTTGAATCGATGAAGACTTATGATCAATCCAATATATATCATCTCAGTATTTGATGGTAAATATTTGTAGAAAATTTAGTGAATTTTGATATTTTAGTGGGCTCTATTATTTAGCTTCTAAATTATTTCAATGGAAGAATATTGGTGTTTATGAAAATTCATATTTTTTGAAGAATTTTTTAAGGATTTTAAGAGGATGACTGAATTAAAGGAGGATTCAAGTGGTAGAATGAGGGAATATTTGGTTAGATGGTTAAAGAGGTAGAAATATTTAATGAGAGATCGATTAAGATGGGAAACATATGATCTTTTAAGGGGATATAGTCGGTTAGATTAATGAGAGATCGGTTAAAGATGGGAATATATCATTGTAAGGGAGATATAGTCGATTGAATTTAATGAAGAATGGTTAAGATGGGAATATATGATCTTTTGAGGCGATATAGTCGGTTAGATTTAATGAGAGATCGGATAAGGTGGGAATATATGATCTTTAAAGGGGATATAGTCGATTTAATTTAATTAAGGATGGGTTAGTGGTGAATATATCATTGTAAGGGAGATGTTGGTAAAATATCAATGTTTTAAGGGAAATGTCAATACATTAGTCAGTTATGAATCAATATTAATGTGAAATTTATATCGTTTATTAGGTTGTGATTATTCATTGTATATTAATTTAGACTTATGTTTTATTAAGTAGGGTTAATGATCGATTTACTTGGTTTTGACAATGAAATCTTTACAGATAATTGGGATTGATATCAACTTTAAATTATTTTATCTTTATTTAGGCGGAGAATGACAAAAAGTTTAGAAATATGGACTTAAAACATCGACAACAACTCAATAAAATTGATCTTTATTGGAAGAAAATATCGATTGATTTTATTAGTATTAAATCGGTTGAATATCGGTAAAAATGATCATTTGAAGAAATATTATTGCATTGAATGGATAAATTTAATCTTTCAATGGGACCTAGTCAGTTATATTTATTTAAATTTCGAGTAGTAATTTACAAATTTTTACAGTGATTAACAAAAATTTAATTATAACCGGTTTATCATTTGATTTTTATAAATATTTAGGGTTAATGACCAAATTATTTTACATGTTTATATAGGGAAAATATTCGTGATAATAGGATTAAGTTAGGAAATAAGTCATTTAAATGATTTTAAGGAATCTTATTAGTCTGAGGTAAATATATAACCTTTTAAGGATATTATCGATAAAATAAAGATAGAGTTATTTCAAGGAATTTGATGATTTTAGTGAAATATTTGTAATAATATGATTAAGGATAAAATATAGTCATTTAAGGGGATTTTAAGGAATCTTGTTAGTTTGAGGTGAATATATGATCGAACAAAGTACTTATCGATAAGATACTAATCTTAAAGATAGAGATATTTCAGGGAAATGATTCTTTTTAGATGATTTTATTAGAGAATTCGCTTGAATATACAATTATTGTCATTTAAATGAATTTACTGGTTTGTTAGATGTTATCATTAGTTTATCTAGTCTCTTGGAATTTAATGATAATTATTTTTATTGTAGATTGAGACATTGAAATTTTAATGAATTTATACTGATTTTTGAATATATTGAGAAATCAGTCAATCAATTTGAGTACATGTATTACTTTTACAAAACTAATTAAATTCTTATTAATTTATTAACTTATTTGATTCAACTTGAATGATCAGTATTTTTTTTTATTTACTATCCAGTATTTTACAAATCTTGCAAGTGACTTAATGATTCAAATTTAATGTTCTTTCTTGTCTATTAATTAAATTTTTATGATATTTATTTTGAATAATTTAAATTTTTATAATTATTAATCAATTTACCAAGTTATTGATGCCTTGAGTTCAATTAATTTTCCATCTAATTTTTCAAGTGATGAGTATTTGCTTTTAAAGATCAATTTGTTAGTACATAGTTGTTGGTTGTAGGTAGTTGTTGTTAGTACTTGTACTGGTAGTTGGTATCTGATTGACTTTTTAGATTTTTGATAAGAAGATAGTGTATGTGATGAAGAATATTTTGTATTTAATTGCTATTATTTTTATGTGTGGTTAGTTGATTGTTGGTCTAGTTGTTGTATCTTGTATTTAATAGTTGGTAGAGTGTTGTTTACTGATTGTTGTTATATAATTGTAGGTTAATAATGCTTCAGTAACCTGGGTGATGGTGGTTGTAAGTCTATGTATAGGTACTGGTGGTTAGTACTTAGTAGCTAGTTATGGGTAGGTGGGGTTGAGAGTTAGCATACCTTACGACAATACCCTTTACGACTAATACCCTTACGACCAGTACCTTACGGACCTGTACCCTTAGGGGTCAAAACATCTGTCGGATAAACTCAGAGTATATATAATAACTGATCAACAATAAGTATTTATTGAATGTGATTTTACGATGCAATAATAAGTTATCATTAAAAGAAGATGTTTTTGTAAATTAGAATTCATTAGTTATTTCATTGTAAATTTAAATTATTTTGAATTTCACGTGGTGTTTTAAAGTGATTGAGTTGTGGTTTTTTGATGAAAGTCAACATGTTGTTAAATTTAGACATTTTGAAAAGGTTTTCTATTGATTGTAATTAAACATATTTTTAAAGACAGATAAAAAATAATTAAAAGCATTTCACTAAAATACAATAAAGAATACTTAGTTGGTTGTTAGTAACTAGTTGTAGGTATCTGGGTGTTTGAGAATTAGTTAGTACGTGGTATCATGTTCAAAGTATTTGTTGCATCTAGTTAAAAAATTTTAGTAACCCGTTGTTGGGAACTGTTTGAATTATTATTATTATTATTATAATTATTATTATTATTATTATTATTTATTATTATATGTATTATTATTATTATTATATTATTCCATTAAAAATTTCCATTAAAAAATTAACTTAAAAAATTATTCATTAAAATTAACTTTAAAAACATTTTACATTTAAAATTAACTTAAAAAAAATTTCCATTAAATTTTAATAAAATTTGAAGCATTGTTTTCTTTAATTTAAAATTTGAACCTTAATGTTACTTATTTTAAATTTTAACTTTATTAACTTATCCTTAATGTTACCTAATTATTCTTTATTCTTAATTTTACACCATAATTTACTTAACGAACTAAATATAATCCTTATTTCATATTTAACCAATAATTTCATGTGGTCATTGATTAATTGACGAAGATTTGCATCTAAAATTAACATTGGAAATCCCAGAAAATCTTCATCTTAATTGACTTTAACTTTAATATTTAGATCATTGATTAGTTATTTAAAAATAAACATTATTTTTTACCTATTTAAACAATAATTTCACGTGGTCATCTGGTTGTTAGTACTTGGTGATAATGTTTAGTACCTGTTGATGTTGGTTGTAATGGTGGCTGTAGGTGGTAGCTAGTGGTGTAGGTACTTGGTTGAAATGCTTAGTACCTGGTTGATGGTGGTTGTAAAGTACTGGTATCAGGTAAGGTTGGTTTTTAGGTACTTGGTAGGTGGTAGCTAGTTGGTTGTAGGTACTTAGTCAGCAGGAACTGTTGTTAGTAACTAGTTGTAGTATCTGGTTGTTAATACATGTTCGTAAGTTACTGGTTGTTGGTACTAAGTTGTTCGGTTGTTGTAGAATTATTATTAAAATTTGTCTTGTAAAATAATTTCATAAAAATTTCATTAAAAATTATCTTAAAAATTTCCATCTAAAATTAACATTGAAAATATTTCATAAAAATTTCCATTAAAAATGAACTTAAAAATTATTCCATAAAAATTTCCAGTAAAAAGTTACTTAAAAAATTATTTCATTAAAATTTTCATTAAAAATTTCAATTCTCAAACACCTTCTATTATTTCACTTTTTTGTTAATAAATTTAAAAATCTTACTTAATTTACTTATTACATTACTTATTTAAAAATTATTACTTTAATTTTACTTATTTAACTTTATTAAAATTTTTGGACCATTGATTACTATAATTCTAAAATTTGGACCTTAATTAACTTAATTTAATTTTTTAGAACCTTAATTAGTGAGAGTATTTGCAGCCCATTCATTACTATTGAAAAATTTGACCATAATTACTGTAATTAATTTTAGAACCAAATTTACTTTAATTAATCGTTTTAGGACCATAATTAACTGTAATTGAAAAATTTGCGGACATTATTTATTAATTAATTTTTTAGACACCACATAAATTTATACTGTAATTAATAGTTTTAGAAAACCCTAATTTACTGTTATTGAAAAATATTGGACCATCATTTACGTTAATTGAAAAAATTGATCAACCTTAATTTACTTTAATTAATGTTTTAGCGACCCACATTTATAATGTTACTTTAATTTAAAAATTTGGACCATTATTTTACTGTAATTTTAATTTTTTTTAAGAACCATAAATTTACTGTAATTTAATTTTTTTAGGAACCAATAATTTACTGTAAATTTAATATTTTAGAACGTAAATTTACTGTTGTTTGAAAAATTGGACATTATTTACTTAATTTAAATTGTAGAACTTAATTTACTTAAATTTAATTTTTTAGAACCATAATTAACGTAATTTAATTTTTTATGACCAGTATTTTACTGTAATTTAATTTTTTAGAACCATAATTTTCTGTAATTTAAAAATTTGACCATAATTACTGTAATTCCAATTTTTAGAACATTATTTACTTTAATTTAAAAATTTGGATCATTATGTACTTTAATTTAATTTTTAGGACCATAATTTAATGTAATTGAAAATTTTTGACATAATTTACTTTAATTGAAAATTTGGACCATTATTTACTGTAATTTAATTTTTTAAGAACCATAATTTACTGTAATTTAATTTTTGACCCATAATTTACTGTAATTAATTTTTAGGACCATTATTTACTTTAATTGAAAAAATTTACCACGTTTTTTAGTGTAGACCACCTTTTTCTCAGGACCAAGAGACCCACCTCACTATAGTCTGAAAAATCCTTGGCTTTTTAGTGTAGACCACCTATTTTGTATTGAAAATATCCTGAGACCTTAAATTACCATGCTTTTTTTATTGAAGACCAGCTTTTTGTATTGAAAATATCCTGAGACCTTAAATTACCACTCTTTTTTATTGAAGACCACCTTTTGCTATTGAAATTCTCAGGACCAAGGAGTGCCACCTGAATTGACCTAGAAAATTCATGCTTTTAGTGGTAGTCGGATTTTTGTATTGAAAATATCCTCAGACCTTAAATTACCATGCTTTTTTAGTGTAGACCAGCTTTTTGTATTGAAAATATCCTGAGACCTTAAATTACCATGCTTTTTTATTGAAGACCGCCTTTTTCTATTGAAAATATCCTGAGACCTTTAAATTACCACTCTTTTTTAGTTGTAGACCACCTTTTTCTATTGAAAATATCCTGAGACCTTAAATTACCATGCATTTTTATTGAAGACTGTCTTTTTGTATTGAAAATCCCAGGACCAAGGAGACCCCCTCACTATAGTGTGATAAATTTGGACCATAATTTACTGTAATTCTAAATTTTTAGACCCATAATTTACAGTAATTTAATTTTTTAGAACCATAATTTACTGTAATTAAATTTTTAGAACCATTATTTACTTTAATTAAAAATTTGAACCTTAATTTAGTTATTTGAGCCCATAATTTACTTTGATTCAAAAATCTGAGCCCATAATTTACTTTAATTCAAAAATTTGGACCATAATTTACTGTAATTTTAAAATTTGGACCATAATTTACTGTAATTCTAAATTTTTAGACCCATAATTTACTTTAATTTAATTTTTTAGAACCATAATTAACTGTAATTCAATTTTTAGACCCATTATTTACTTTAATTTAAAAATTTACCACGCTTTTTTAGTGTAGACCACCTTTTTCTCAGGACCAAGGAGACCCACCTCACTATAGTCTGAAAAATCCTTGCCTTTTTTAGTGTAGACCACCTATTTGTATTGAAATTCTCAGGACCAAGGAGACCCACCTGAATTGGCCTAGAAAAATCCATGCTTTTTTATTGATAATCGGATTTTTGTATTGAAAATATCCTGAGACCTTAAATTGCCACTCTTTTTTTAGTGTAGACCACCTTTTTCTATTGAAAATATCCTGAGACCTTAAATTACCACTGTTTTTTAGTGTAGACCACCTTTTTGTATTGAAAATATCCTGACACCTTAAATTACCATGCTTTTTTAGTGTAGACCACCTATTTGTATTGAAAATATCCTGAGACCTTTATTTACCATGCTTTTTTATTGAAGACCAGCTTTTTGTATTGAAAATATCCTGAGACCTTAAATTACCACTCTTTTTTAGTGTAGACCACCTTTTTTGTATTGAAAATCCCAGGACCATCGTTTTTGTATAGAAAAAATTTTTTTGTATTGAAAATCCCAGGACCATCATTTTTGTATAGAAAAATTTTTTTTGTATTGAAAATCCCAGGACCATCGTTTTTGTATAGAAAAATTTTTTTTGTATTGAAAATCCCAGGACCATCGAGACCCCCTCACTATAGTCTGAAAAATCCATGCTTTTTTACTGGTAGTCGGATTTTTGTATTGAAAAAAATTTTTTGTATTGAAAATCCCAGGACCATCGAGACCCCCTCACTATAGTGTGATAAATCCTTGGCTTTTTTATTGATAGTCGGATTTTTGTATAGAAAATTTTGTATTGAAAATCCCAGGACCAAAAAAACCCCCTCACTATAGTGTGGAACAATTGCGTAATAAAATCGTGGAACAAAAAAATCGTGGAACAAAAAAAAATCGTGGAACAACCCCCCCCCCCCCCCCGGGGGGGGGGGGGTAATTGTTCCAGCGGGCTACTATCTACCTACTTATAGACACGGTAATAATTAAGGGTACATAAGATGACAAAATTGTTGACTTCCTAGAATAAAATAAGTCATAATATTTTTACAGTTTTCAATTGTCATATTTTGTTCATTAGATTTTGGCCAAAAATTTATTTTACATAGATCTCAAAGGACAAACTTTGAATAGAAAAAAAATAGACTTTGAAAGATTCTTTTAGAATATTCAAATCTGGTTTTCACAAAAAAGCACAAACATTTCTGGATTTAACTGATTTATTAATTTAGTTTTTCTACTTTAAAGTCAATTTTTAATCATCAATTTTATTTTACTTTTTGAAGTAAAATTTTTGTTTAAAGAAATAACAGTTAAAACATTACCAAATCATAAAGAAATAAATTATTAAATAAAATTTTATTATTTAAAATTATAAATTTTATTTTCAAATTAAAAACCAAATCTCTCTGTGTCACTGAAACAGTTTTGAAAGTGACATTCCATGGCTGCTGCGAAAACTTTTTTGACATCATATTTTTCCTTAATTCCCATTTTAGTCATTTGGAAAATTTAGAAATTTTTATCATAAACATGACCTATTTGAAATTCAGAATATTTAAAATGGAAAACTTTATATTTAAATATAATGATTATAATTTATTTTTACTAAAATTGAAATTCTAATTTTTAATTGAAATTAATTGAAAAAGCTTGTGTTAGTTAATAAAAATTCATTTGATAAAGCAATAATTTAAAATAAATTAAATTCAACACAACAAACAAATTAATACATTTTTGCATGGCCGACACTTCGAACTGAAGGACCAAGAAAAATTAAGAAATGCACGAACTTTTCAAAAAAAATTATTTAAAATTATTTAATAATAAAATTACATTAATTGGATAATTTAAGATATTTTAACATAAAAGATAAGAAAATTACGAAAGTAAAATTAATATTAATTAAGAAGAATTATTTAATAAAATTTATTATTCCTCATTTGATTTCAGTCAAAATTTAATTTAATTTTGTATTATATTGACAATAAGATAAAATTAGACAGTCTCTCTAAGAAACCAATTTCTTTAAAGTCTTAAATAATATGTCAGTCTTTTTAATAGTGATATAACTAAACTTAAATTGGTGTCGATATTTTGTGCAATTTTACTTTTTTTTTACTGCAGAAAAGAAGATCTTAAAAATAACCATTGAGGAAAAAAAACATTAATCAACAAATATCCCACCTCTCAACAAATTTATGAAACATTAATTTGTAAGAACAAATTCTGAAAAATAAAAAACAAAACAAACTTTTAAAAAAAAATTCGGCAGACCAAAAATATTTTCGAAAATTTTGAAACTAATAAAATTCCAAACTAAATTTTTTATTATTTACAAAAATTAATAAAAACCTTTTTTACTTTAGTCTTGAATGACTATTAATTTTTAAATTTTGCAAATAATATACTTAAAATATATGGTACGTCTACAAATGACATTAATGAAATTATCTTTTGACTTTCAGTATATTGACTTTTAATCATAAGCTTGACCCATTCTTTCTTTGAAACTAGGAGTTTTGTTATCTTTATCTTTTAAAGGAGACAAATAAAGTTTCCATAATTCGATATGAAAAGTTCGTAGAAGTTCCTGATGATGCCAGGAAACCTGTCCAAATATTTCATGAATATTGGCGTTTTCTTATATATAAAGGAGCATATATGAATGGATTGTTTTCAGTAAAACAAAAATTCATTTCATTATTTGATAAGCTTAAGAAATTAATTCTTTATATTCCATTAAAAATTTGTCATTATGTTATTTTTCAAAAGTAAATATGTTTTTCAATCAATATGTATTTTATTTTAAAATTATAAGTTACATCTTAAAATCAGTAAAATATCTATGACATTGACAGAATTCTCAATATGACAACAAAAAATCAAATATTTTGGCATTTTCAAAAATAGATATCAAAATAGTTTTCAATCAGTGACTAAAATGGTAGCTTAAACATTGGAAAATAGTTATTTCTTGAATGAAAATGCTAAAATTTACTATAAATTTATCCTGTAAAGCTTTCGAAAGTTAATAAAAAAATAAACTGATAAGAAAAAATATAAATAAGAAAATGATATAAATAAAAAAGGAAAATAAAAATAATATAAATAAGAAAAGTTTTAAGAATACTAATAAACAAAAATTAATTTAATTAATTAAATATTATAGTTATATTTTAATATTTAAAGGTATAAGGATAAAATTATAAAAAAAGATAGATAAAAACAAATAAATGGGAAAAAAATATTTTTTCTTAAATATTTTACAAAATAAACATTTTTAATATTCTTATTTATGAATTCATAAATGAAAGATTTTGAATTTTACTGCTTCATGATGTTTCCGGAAAATCGTAATAGTAATTAATTTTTATTTAAATTTAATTACAAATATTAATTATAATTAATGAATTTGTTCAAAATGAATATTTTTCAATTTCAAAAAATGATGTAAAACAATAAATGAAAAAAAATTCATTAAATTTTTCTTTCATTTACAAAAATGTAAGCGACAAAAATAATTAAAATACTCCACTGAATTTAATGTCAGATTTAAAGATTTGATGAATGTAAAATAATTTTCCATTTGATATGACTGATTATACATAGAAGTCATACATAGGTTGATAATGCAAAGATTTTTATAAATAAGATAGTCGAAAATGAAAAATTGAAATGTTAAAATTATTTTTAGAAGCCCCAAAAATAATGAAGTAGATGAATTTAAGATTTATTTAAGAATTCAAATTTAAATAATAATTTTATTATTTTTCTGTACTTATCAAATGTGTGGGTGGTTAAAATTACTTTTGACTTAATTTTTTATAAAAAATTCATAGGTTTTACTAAAAAAATACCTACAATATAAGGCAGAAAAGTATAAAGTGTTGATTTCTTGGTAGCATCATTTATTATTTAAAACAATAAAGTGATAATTTATGCCTTTTGCTTTGAATAATGTATTTAATGAAAAACTTTCGACTATAAGGTAGTAATAATTAAATGTTTAAATTATCATGTATAAAATATATCAAAAAATAAATTTTTTTTGTAACAAAAAAATAACATTTGATAAAGGTAATGTTGAAAGTTTGATATAAGGTCATAATGAAAATTATGGAGATGATAAAAGAAAACAAAAACAAATCAAATGTGAACAACAAAATTAAAAGGCAGATCAAAAACGATGAATTTAAAATATATTAATGATTGTTGTTGTTCATTGCCGTAGCTGATAATTTAGAATTTTATTATGAATATTGATGTGACATTGTAATTGTATTATATAATAAATGATATATTCTGAGCTAGGAAACCGAAAAAGGAATGTTGTTGCGAAAAAATCTAAATTGGTTATGTCATACTTAAGAAACCTAAAATGGTCATTTGTTGTTTCGGTCGATCTGTTGTGTGTGCGCATTGTTGTGGTGCCTTTGTTTTTGTGTTTGTGTGTTGTAGTCAAATGGGATTGGCCAGTGTGTCTTTTTAATTTTGTGTTATCGCGTCTGTGTGTGCGTTTACAGTTTTTGAGATCTTACACCCAATTCCGAAATTTAGTAACCTCTATAATACACGTTTGTGTGCAAAAATTAATAAAGAATACAAATATATTTTGACATGTATTGATGCATTAAGTCGTTACTCACGTTTCTTCCAACAAACACAAAATTGTAAAATGAAGTGGTTCATGCAATAATACTATTATTTGATCATGGTCGGTTTTGTAATTTACACAGGATTTTGGGTAATAAATTAAAAATTAATTAAAATGAATATTCAATTTAGGTAAAGGTTTTTATAATATTAAATTGAAAGAAATGATCAAATGAATAAATTTTTACACGGTATTTTCTTGATACAAAGTCATTTATGTGGAAAGATTTAATCGTATTTTAAGGGATTGCGTGAAAAAAAACCTTATCAAAGTATTATACCGAAAGTAATTTACAACTACAATTATTTTATGGTGTAGATAGATCTGTGACATGATAGTTTCTCTATTTTTGTTGATGAAACTTTATTTATCCTTATTTTGACAGAGAATGAAATATATTATACTCAAAACAATTTTTCATTTTTATCAATAGGTCGAGATAAATGCAAAGTAGAAATTTTGTGTTGAGTATAATAAAACATATTTTATTCTCTGAAATAAAATCAGATTTTTAGAATTTTGGATAACTAGCAAAACTCATCAATTATATACCATTAAACAGAATTAAACAGCGTTAAATAATCCAGACGGTTAAAACATTAAATAGAAAAAAATTAGAGTGTAGCATGCGGTCATGAAATGGGAGGTGATAAAATATTTGAGTAAATGGTTTTACAGATAACAAATGAAGTTTGTCATCACTTTTAATTTAAATTTGAAGAAATCATCACTTTATATTATTATTATTATTATTATTATTATTATTATTATTATTATTATTATTATTATTATTATTATTATTATTATTATAAGAACTTTTTTTCAAATTTCACCACTGATTTCTTTTCAATTGACATTGCATTTATTATTATTTCTGACAAAAAACTGTAAATGAGAATGTATGAAGTGTGGATATTTAAATAGAAACATATTATAATTATAAATTCCGTATTTAAAAAATATCAATATTTTATTATAAGTTTCTTTGAACTTACCATAGAAATAAAATATCAAAAAATTAAAAATAACTATCGAAAGAAATAATAAAATGATGAATATAATCACAAAGATTTGTATGTCTAAAGATCCCAGAAAAATTTAACTTGATGAGAAAAAAAGCTCGAAACTAGTCTACTATTGGGATTTGCACTGGGTATCACAAAACTTGTAATATTTATATTATTTTAATGTTAGACATTCATAAAAAAATATTTTACACCAGTACAAGTTAAAAATGCTAAAGGTTTACGGATGCACTTGTAGACAGTTTCTGTGTATGACGGTGTCTCCAGAGGCGAATATGATTTTTCATACGCCATGTTTACAAGTTTGCAAATATTTTTTCTGTGATTTAGCTAATTTGCAAGTGATGTGATTTCCAGTGTACCAGGGAAAGTATGCAATAGAGCTGAATCAGCAATATTGTATACTTACCTGGCGCGAAGAGAAATCTTTGCGTCTCCTGCATAGTACTGATGAGAGCCTAAAGCTCGAAACTAGTCGACTATTGGGATTTGCACTGGATATCACAAAGCTTGTAATGAAACTTTAAATCTTTTTATTCCATTATTTTGCGGTTATTATATTTTGTCGTTATATAAATAAAATATGTTAGTTGTGAAAGTTATTTTTGTTTTTAATCTATTTCGCTGTTATTTTAAAATCATTACAACTTATATTCTGCGACAAGTTCTAAAGGAGATTCTACCGGGTCCTTACAATTATCGTAATCACGTTAAATATTAAGTAGATTAAATAAAAAACTATTTAAACACATTAGACATTGTTAATCTCAACATTCTACTTTCCATACAACTAGAATCACTATATAAATGATAAAATACATCCGACCCACTCCACATCCATTAAAATATGAAATGAGCACACAATTGTGCGTATGAGTATTTCTTTATAATCTCAGAAATGTTTCATGAAATTATATGATAGAAAATTCAATTTGGATTTTGTATAACAAACTTATACAAATAAACATTCAAAACACTCCAAAACATTCTTACATTACTTCCTAAGAAAGAAATCACTTCCGCTCCAATCATAATTAACTATAATAAATTTTAATTAAATGAAATATGAAATCAACATTGTTATTAAAATTGAATTGAAATTTCACATTCCAATTTAAGCGATAAATATATTTACATTAAAAGATTTTCAAAATTAAACAGAATTTGATTTGTTCTTTATCGAGGTGATGATTGGACAATATTAAAAATAAGCCCCAGTTATTTATTATACTTTATCATTAATTCATTTATTTTTGAAAATTGAATAATTTATTCAAGTAATTTTTATTGTTTTATTAATATATCAATTAGGTACGAAAATTAAAAACTTTTTTTTGAACTCCCATTTTAAATGCGTTAAAAATATCAATAATTTACACAATTGAATTTAATATTTAATTATAAATAATTAATAATTATTTAAATAAAACATAAATAAATAAAAAGATTTATATAATATGTTGTTTTTATTAACATAATAAAATCTATAATTAAAAATATATATTTTATATTTATTTTCCAATTTCAAGCACTTTGAAGAACAGTAAATAATTTATTAATTTTCATAAAGTAAATTTCGAATTAGAATCTTAAAACAGAATATTTTCTCTTCTTCAGTTGTTATAAAATAATTAAAAACGAGTATTGTGTCAAATTAGACAAAAATGTAAAAAGAATTAGAAATTTTATTAAAAAAATTATTGACAATATCAAAAACTTTTTGAAAATAAAGTTAAACAACTTTTTTAGATTTAAAATAATTCTTATTGTTTTTCTTAATAATTTTATTGTTAATAATAATATTATTATAATATTATTATTATTGTTTATAATTATTAATTTATGATAAAATAAAATGATTCAAGGTTATATAAATATTTCATTTTATTGTTATTTCTGTGACATATTTCAATATTTACTTTACAATCGAGTTAAATTATCATGGTATTTATTATTAATTTTTAAACAAAATGCAATATATGTAATTAACTTTTCTCAAATTCAGTAATTACTAAATACCTTTATTTAAACAAATTAATTTTTCTCAAATTATTTAATGATGTGACGATTTTATTTTATTGAAAGAAAGCATTAAAATTAAAGCTATATGTTTACAAAATCAAAAGAAATAAGCAATAAGACGCTCACAGGAAAGTGCACAAGTTTTTCTGTTAATTTCTAAGGTAATTAGTTAAATAGAGTTGTTTTATTCAACAAAAATCAAATGAAATATTTCGTACAATTATATAACGGATTTAAAAATGAAAATTACTGACATTTGTCTAAAAAAATAGATGATTAAAATTATTAAAAATTAATAATTATGAGCAAATTATTAACTACATTAAATTTCGCACGAATTAATTACAATTGTGATTTTAATTGAAGGTAAATAAATTTCATAATTAAATGTTGATTAAGCATTTTTCAACCTCATAGATTTTCTGTTACCCTTACTTTACTAATTATTAATTAATTTAATTTAGAAAATTAATTATTGAATTATTTAAATCAAGCCAGTAAAGAAACATTAAAAAATAAATAAAATTTATATTAAATGCAATCGAAATATCTGTTGATTATTTTTATTGAAATGTTCAAATAAAAAATACTCAACAAACATTATGTACATTTGAATAATAGATAGACAATAAATTAATTAAATTTAATGTAGTCTTCGGTGAGCTGTAATGTTTAGCATCAATTTAATAATACATGTCTGTCCAGTAATGATTAATTAGTTTATATTTTTTTATTCAGTCTCTCACACTTTGGATATTTTTAATTAAAACCAAAAACCGGTAAAACGATATACAATGAAGCAAATCAAATGCTCATTATTTTTACTCTACATTTTTCAATATCTCATCAATTTACGTCTTTACTATGGATTTACTCAATTCGACGACATGATCAAATATGCAATCAAGGAAAATCAACCGGGCCAAACGAGAATTGGTAAGATTTCCGAAGATGTGCCATTGTCAACCCAGTTGATTCTTAGAAACCTTTCAGAGAAAATAAATTATCGTTTCCAAAAACAATTGTCATATTTTGTATTAGATTCCAATACAAGTATTTTAAAAACGAAAACTTTAATTGATTTGGAAGAACTTTGTCCCGATCATTGTCCGACCGGGGAAATGGGTCAGTTATATTTGGTTGTCAATGTTTGGGATGGGCTGAGTTTAAAAGGAATTATTAGAGTGGAAATTAATGTTCAAGATGTCAATGATAACGTACCAACATTTCTTACTTCGAGTATTTTGAAAAGTGTGAAAGAAGTAATTTATGGTGTCGGAAAATCAATGGAGCTTCAAAAAGCAATCGACCGTGACGTTTCAAAGGAACACAATACCGTCACATATAAACTAGATGCCGATATTTATTCCGATACTTTTATGTTGAAAGTTACCAATGACAGTTTTCCGATATTAGTTTTAAAAAAGGCACTGGATTATGAACGTTGTAAATTATACAATCTAGCGATCTGGGCATGGAATGCTCCAGTTGAAAATCAAAAGACAAAATTATCTATCACTATTAGAGTCGTTAATATCAATGATATGGAACCAAAATTTAAACAACAAAAATATGAGGTTTCAGTCGACGAAAATCTTCCTATAAATTCAATGATTATACAAGTACTCATTTTTTTATATTTAAAATTTATTTTTACACATTATATAAATTATGAAATTCGCCATATGTTGCTTTTTATTTGCCTCGGGAGAGATTTTAATTAATAAGGATATTGTCTTCATCTTAACATATTTGCTTGTCATTCGTATTTTAATTAATGATAGATTTTATTTGAAATACTGAAAATATATAAGTAACTCTTGTTTTACGAATAACTAAATTTCATCATGTCCCATTTGCAAGACTTTCCGACTTGTATTAAAAAATCTGTAAATTAAAACAAAATTAAAACAAGTTTTTAACATTTAAAAATTATCTTAAACTCAAATTTTTTTTAAAACATTAAACAATTTATGGGTAAAGTATAAATATTTATCATTCTCAAAATTCATTAAAACAATATAATAGAAAGGGACACTCGAAATCAACTAATTTTGTTATAGAAAATGTAAGGCATTCAAATTCTAGAAGTATAACAATAAATATAAGGGATTATTTAATTTTTATCAACAAATCTAATTGGTACTCCTCTATTCAATAACCGAAACTCTACGATATTGAAACTTTATTTAAACAAAATTTCACATAAAATTAAGATGACAGCTAATTAATTAATTTATAAATTAGGCAAATGTTCCAACGGAAAATGACTTGTATTTTACAAATCTGTATATTTTTGCCTTTTTATAAACAAGATTTTCATCACTTTTCTTCGTCAACTCATAACAAATATGAAAAGAATTTAGCAAATTGTTTATAATATTAATTTAAATTAATTTTTGCAATTTTATTTCTCTTTACTATCCGTTTCTTTAAAAAAAATTAATAAAATTTAACAACAATTCTTACTGATGACTTTCTTAATATACACTGAATTTTGTTTTTAAATCGCGATGATTAATGACAGAAACAATTTTTTAATTAAATATTTAATTAATTTAATTTTTGTGGTTAGACTATTAGGGCGCCAATTATCAATCGAAAATTATTTCCTATGAATTTATTCTACAGTATTCACATGTTTACATACAATAAATGCGATATTTTAATAGAATTAAAAAATCTTCAAAATAACAATAAATTACTGCAACATTTAATTCAACATAAATATTCTTGCATGTAGACAATGTTTTTAACGGAAGTTTACCCAAACCCAGGGCCGGATCTATGGGTGGAGCGAGGGAGCGACCGCACCAGGCGCCAGAATCACACTGAAAAAAGGCGCCTTTTCGATCAAATTGAAGAATAATTATTCTCAACAAAACTATCATACTGACTGTTATTATAACACGTATTTCTACATAATAATCTATATTTTGATAAATTTGCATTTTTGAGCGCTTTTGAAAATAATTAAAAATTATTTAAGATCATCAATGGGACAAGAAAGGTTAGTAGGTTTGTCTTTGATGTCCATTGAAAGCGCCATCGCAGAGTCTTTGGATTATGATGTCTTAATAAAAGATTTTGCAGAAATTAAAGTCCGCAGGGTACCATTAATTAATTAAATCATTTATTTTTTGTACATAACAATAATCTAAAAATATATAAATAGTTCATTAGAAAGTGTATGTTTTTATTTAAATCTGCAGCTATTTCATCAAATTTGACTTTAACAATATAGGCGCCTTTTCAAGAAGTTTGCTCCAGGCGCCAAAATAGTACCATCCGGTTCTGCCCAAACCCCACAATTATGAAAATATTTCTTACGCAAATTTATCAAAATATTATTTCGATGTAAATTTTAATAAATCGACTGTTATATTGGACAGAATAAGTAAATAATTGTCATGAAAGAAGATTTTCATTTTATTTATTTATTATTTGGTAAACAAGAATTGTATTTTAAGGAATTTTGATGAGCCGACAAAAGCGCACTGCTCAAAATGTGAAAACAGAATAATTATCGTTTAAAGCATGACAACAATGTAGGCGTGAACACAGAGCTAAATTCATTGGCGCGACAGATTAAACCTGATTGCCAGATGCTTGTTGTTGAAGCAATATATTATTTTTTAATGAGTTCAGGTATGGAAAAAGATTAAGCATTAACAATAATGGAGACAATCCAATCGAAAAGACAGAAATAACACATGTTATATCAGTGTTTCCCACGGTGGGATACCTCAGCAATTATCATCTAATCCAACAAAGTGCATACAGCAATTTCATCGACCGATATTTTTGCATTTTGGCAATACAGGTATCCCTCCTACAACACGGTCGACAGGTTCCTATAATATGACGTGTTATGTGAAACCGTGATTTAGGAGACTAGAAGCTGGTACAAAAACAGGGGTTAAGTTCCAAAAAATATTTTAATGCCACAGAAGAAACTTTATTTCTATTAAAAATAACAAAACAAACAAAAATCGGCATAAATATATATGAATGTATATTATGAATTTAGTTTAGTAATTTTCTTCAATCTCGCTGCTCAATTCAATTAAATGGGAACGTTTTTTCGGCTGAATAATATGTTCACTTTCTGAACTTGTTCACTTGCTGATATATTTAAAAAATCCGCAATCTTGCTTTGTTTCCTTGTCCGTTCAAGGTTGCTGTAAATTTCTTGATATGATGATAGGCAATTTTGTAATTCCCTTTTGAAGTTTCTGCTTCTGAGGGTTTTTTTTTGTAACAGCGAATTTGTGTACATACACAAAAATAAATTAAGACTTTCATTCTTGAA
Source organism: Schmidtea polychroa (assembly GCA_959609185.1). Taxonomy (NCBI): domain Eukaryota; kingdom Metazoa; phylum Platyhelminthes; order Tricladida; family Dugesiidae; genus Schmidtea; species Schmidtea polychroa. The sequence continues at coordinate 125,884 of CAUHTR010000316.1, forward strand.
ATAATAAAATAATAATAAAATAATAATAGTAAAATAATAATAAAATAATAATAAAATAAATTGTATTTTATGTCAATATTATAATTTTCTTAAAAAAAAATAGTGTTGTAGAAGTACCGTGTTATAAGAGGTTGTCGGAAATTTTTTTAATCGTGTTAGAGTGAAATCGTGTTGTAGGATACCGTGTTGTAGGAGGGATACCCGTACTGATTATCGAAGTTTGACAGCTACTTCAAAGTACTCGGTGGGACATATGACTTTTGAAATACCATGGTGGGTCATCGTATAAAGAAGGTCGAGAAAGACTGTTACAAGATTATGCAAAGATCGTATAAAAGCAGATGGTAGGCTATCATGAAGAAAAATTGCAGAATTAAATTGAATAAAAAAATTAAAAACAGATGAAACAAATATAATAAAATAATAACATTATATACTCCTCAGAAAATCTATACTCTTTCAAATTAAAGGCCGTATATTTTTGTAAAATATTTTCCATAACTTAACAAATTAGCTGTCATCTTAATTTTATGTGAAATTTTGTTTACATAAAGTTTCAATATTGTTGAGTTTCGGTTATTGAATAGAGGAATGACAATTTAGATTTATTAATAATGAGACTTTATTAAACCCAACAGGATTTATATTGATTTATATTGATTTATATATATATATATATATATATATATTGAAAAGAGTGTTTGAATACTATAAATCAGTAATATATCGATGTTTGTCGATACTCACAAATTTTCGGCTCTGCCTTTTTCAAGTGAATTTGATCATTATTACATTAAAAAATTATTGTTGGGGGATAATAAATTTATTTCGTATTTTATAATAAATTTATTGGTTTAATTATATTCTATTCCAAACAAGACTCAACGAACATGTCAAGAGCAAAACCAGCAATTATCATGAACACTAGAAAAAAGTGCACAAATCAGCACCACTCTTACACGAAACAAAATGCAAAATGTTACAAGATGCGTTCAAAAACTCATTGCAAAGATTAGCCACTGAGACTCTTTATATCAAAAAACTTAAACCGTCCATCAACATTCAACTAAATTAATACTTAAATTAATATTTAATTAGATTTAAAATTTAAAATTAAAAAAATATTTAAAAATATAAAAAACGTTTTTTTTATTACAAAAATTAAAAATTTAATTAAATTACAGAATCTAAAAATTAGGAAATATATTTTTTGGGTAATTAAAATAATATATATATATATATATATATATAAATTATTATAACAAATAAATTTATTCATTATTAAATAAATTTTTAATTATTTTCTTCATTATACTATTTAATAAATAAAAAATATAAAATGCGTTTTTTGTTTAATTTTCTTTTATTGAAATCAAAATTATTTTATCCTAAAACAATACGAATCCTCGTAAACTTTACCAGAGTTAGTTAACGGTTTCCTTTTTTAGTAATTAACTAGAACGAATTGACTTTAAATTAATTTTTTTACAATAAGGACATGATAATAAATTTAATTATTAAAAACATAACAAATTAAAAGCTTGTTGATCATGATCAAGTTTAATTTTATTTAGAATTTTAACGTAAATGTATTATTACATAAAAACGAATTATAAAAATACTTGATTGACGCCATCTTGAAAATTTAGTTATATTATTTCTAGTAACTAGTTGCATTTCAAAAATATGTTTGCGTTATGTAGAATTATTGTGAGAAGCGCAGAAAATTTAAAATACAAAATTTAAACAAAAAATTAAAAAATTGAAGCGAAATATGTTGATCAAGAAAACAAATAGAAAAATGATTACGAACATAATAGTTTTAAATGGTAAAGTTAATTTAAAAATACAAATTAATTAATTAATTAATTAATTAATTACATTAATTAGGCTATGAGGAAAATTAACTTTCCGAGCTTGAAAAGCTGTTGTCATGCTTATTAAACTTTAAAAAATTCAATTTTTTAGAAAATTCTATGATAGGATGAAGACAAATTAGATTTTTTTTTCAAAATGGTTTATATATTACACCGCTTTCAAAGGCAAATAAAACAGTCAATTCGCCATAACGGTTGAAAGCAGAAAGGTCTGGCTTGATCAATGAATATATATGTTATTTATAGGTACTGATAAGTCGAATTGTAATGGTAACTCTAAGAAAATACACTTTATTTTTGTTTCTATATATTTTACTTACTATTTCTTCCATGAACCCATTAGAAAACTATTCCATCTCTGTGAAAAGACCTGTGAATAAGCGCAATAGGCTAGATCAAAATTAAATATTAAAACAATAAATTACTAAAATTTTAGTTGATATAAATTATAAAATTATAATTGTTGATATTTCATTTATTTTCATTCTGACAAAAGATAAAACATTTCATTTAAATAACACTTGATAAATAACGAATGTAGAAGAGGGCATTTATTAAAATATTATTTTCCTTCTGTTTTTGTTGGTATATCATAGGGATGTTTAATAATAATGCGCTATTAATAAATTACACAATGTAACAAAAATAATAAATAATAGTTATTTTCTGTTTGCTTATGTCCTAAAATTATGGAAAATAGTGACCATTCTCCTCAAGCTTTGATTTTGCATTCATTATATTTTGCATTTGCTATATGAAAATTAGTTATTATCAATATTTCCATGTTATCAGGAATACATTTCTATTAATTATTTCCGATACCCATTAATGACTTGTGAAAACAATTACATTTCAAAAAGAAGTAAAACGAGAAATAACGCCTGGAATTAATTCGAACAAAATACCAAAATGTAAAGAATGTGGGCATAAGGTGTATCTCAACGGACAGACAGATGACATGTTGTATTACACTTCAAAAGAACATGCGTTTTCAGGTAACACAATTAGTGAGGAAAATAATGTGGTTGATCCTAAATGATGAGTTTCTTTTTGGGTTTATTTTTACTCAGCCCTAGTTTCTATGTATAATAATTATTATTAAATTCTTATCAATAAATGTTATTATTAATCCAATTTCTAGTATTTAATTTCATTAAATTTCAAAAAATGATAATAAAAACAATTCCATTAAAAAATAAACATTTTTATAAAACATGACAATTAATTACTGTCCTTGAAATATAATAACTTTCCATTAAAAATATTAAATTATGAAGTCAAATCAACAAAACTTTGTTTAAATTCATTTATTAAAACTATATGTATCCCTTTATAAATAGAAGTAAAATAAAGTATGAAAGGGTTTTGTTAAATTATTTTTAAAAAATTTTTTAATTTAAAATTTTTTTTTATTTTGCCGTGAATTATAATTAGTAGAAAATTTTGAAATAAATCAAAATAATATTTGAATAAATCACGAATTTCATTAGACGACCTATAAGAAATGATGATTAAATATGATCAGCTGCTATGTTTGAATGAATTGTAATGTTGATTTATCTCATTTATTAAGGAAAATAGTATGCATATTAAAAATAATAATTTATAATAATTTTTGAAACATTTTTTACTAAATTAATTTTACTAAACTTTCTATGAAATCATAAATAACATGAACACTTAAAATTACCCGCCAGTTATATACATTTGATATACAGATGATACAACATGTATTTTTTGTTAATTGCTCTCTTTATTAAGTCGTTTAACCTCTTAATGCATGAAGTATTATTCAGGAGAAAAAAAAGATTATTTTATTTCATGCAGAAGGAAATTACTAATATAATAATACAATTTGTACATTAGGGTTTATTTATACAAAACCGTACTTTTCTAAAAACCGGTTTTCGAATTTTTGCAGTAAAAAGAATACGGAAAAATAATTTATTTCAAATTATATATAAAAAAGAAAAACAAAATAATCAGCAAAGTCAAAATTCTAAAAAAAATGATCTACACGTTATCAAACAAAGTAACGAAAACCTGTATTTATTTTACTAATTAATATTTCTCCTAAGAAAATAGGATTTCAAAAAACATAAAATATCTAGTGAACGGTCATTAAGTTTTGCTCTAATTTTAGACACAATATTGCCTGAAATTGAAAATACTCGTTCACTGACTACTGAGCTTGGTTTTATAGTTTTTAGGGCCTCAAATAACAAATCTAAGTTTGGTGTTCTTTTATGCGTCTCTTCAAATAATGAAAATTCAGCTTTAAGTCTTTTTGGATTTGTAATATTTTCTTCTGGGTCTTCAAGAAACTTATTGGTTGATTTTTCCATGACTTCCTTTAAAAACGTTTTACATTGATGAGCAGTTTCTTGATCAGGTTCGGTTTCTATATAAGAATTGGGAAATATTCTATACAATATTTTTTCAGATAACTCAATAATTTTGGTTTTTGAAGCTAACGAAAGTACACTAAATTTCCTTCCAGAACTGGAAATGTTTTACGGATTTTTCAAATACAGCAAAAGAGTTACTAATTCTACTTGACTTCTTCTTGAATCTGTTCTTCTAAAGAATATAATAATTTTAAACTTATTTCAGAGTTTAAATTTTTTAGTTCGTTCAATATAAATTCAAATATACCTTCACTTGTTAATAAATTGGCATCTCGTCATCCTAAGCCTTCAGCTGCTTAGACTGAATCGATTTTTTCGGGTTTCTTTCTGATAATTATTTTATGGACTACTTTCAAATGATTTTGCAGATTGCCTTGTCTATCTTTAACTTTTTGAAGCTATTCCAAACTTCTGACTTATTCCTTTTATCTAATAATTATAACAAATTTATTGAATAAGTATTTTACAGTTTATCTTACAATGTGATAATTTTATCTAATAAAATAAAAGCGATTTAAATAAATCCACACAGTTTTAATGAATTCAGAAAAACAAGCATCTACTTAAATTAATTCTGAAGCTTGATAACGATGATAAAGTGATAACTTTAAACACTGATTACTTTAAAACCTTGCATTTTATTTAAATTTCCATTGAACATAAACATAACTTTTTCGTTTACATTAATTTTTGAGAGACGAAATTTATATGATAAAATTAAAGTTTTAAAATGTAAATTAAAAAATACAAATATATAAACTAAAATAAATACTTGCTACTTATGTTATTTTTACCAACTATAACAACTTTAATTCAACAAGTTAAAAACTCAAATTTTACGTAATAAGTTGAATTTCTTTAAACCGGTTTTCGAATGTTTCAAATTATTTTTAAAAACCGGTTTGAAAAACCGTCAAACCCTATTGTACATAGCATATCACGACAATAAAATGGATCGAAACTGCATTATTATTATTAAAATATTAGAAAAATAATAATGGCAAATAAAATTACGTGGCGTCAGTTATACATATATTTATGAACAAGAGATTGAACAACCACTAAAAAACAATCAGTATTATTATGTGATATATTAATAAATTAATAAAAATTAAAATAAAAATATATTAATAAAAATTAACACAAAAAACGACAGTAAAAATCACTTTCAAAATACGATTATTGTTGAATTTTGTAAATTTACCAAATTATTTTGTCAATTTTGTTCCACTAATTAGCCATTGCTAGTATTAGGAAATTGTCTGACATCATTAAAGACTCTTCGTGTGAATATCGCATAAGATGCTTGATTTTATTTTAATAAGAGATCTTTCAAGACCAATATGTTATCCCAATTATCAATATCAGACTTTTCATATGCGAAATCTAAGGAAATTTAAAGGAAATTACATAATAAAATAATAAATGAAAAAAGATTAAAGGATAAAAAAATAAATTTTCAAAATGTGTAATTTGTACAAAGTTTGGGAAAAATGTAATAATAATAATAATAATAATAATAATAATAATAATAATAATAATAATAATAATAATAATAATAATAATAATAATAATAATAATAATAATAATAATAATAATAATAATAATAATAATAATAATAATAATAATAATAATAATAATAATAATAATAATAATAATAATAATAATAATAATAATAATAATAATAATAATAATAATAATAATAATAATAATAATAATAATAATAATAATAATAATAATAATAATAATATAATAATAATAATAATAATAATAATAATAATAATAATAATAATAATAATAATAATAATAATAATAATAATAATAATAATACAATAAAGTGATAATTAAAGCTTTTTGCTGCGAATAATGTATTTAATGAAAATGTTTTCGACTAAAAGAATCTCCTGGAATTTAGCATTCTTTTTCCCGAACATACATCTCGATCTTTCTTTTATTTCATTTTCTTACTTCTCATTGGTTAAAAATATAATATAATGATATACTTTCTTTTTCTGAATTTTTTAAAAAATTTTATCTAAATTAAAATAAATATCATTTAAAATTTAAAACACCTATCCAAATTTTCAAATTTTTAAAGTTTCTATAATTAGCCCCTAGAAGCCTATTTTAATAAAATATTTTAAAATATTTATAATATAAAGCTTCTAATAACTATTTATATACGCGATTTAAATATTTTAATAAATGTGTCAATTTTAATTTTTATTCTTATCTTTTGAAAGCATATTTCCTAAAATTTCTACAAACACTCCAGTAAAATGTTAATAAAAATGCCAATCAATATGAAAATAATTAAAAAAATAAACAAATTAAATATATTATAAACATTAAAAAAATAAATTAAAAAAAGGACTGACGCAAATTATATATATAAAAAAAACCTAAATATAATTCTTTTATAAAATGACTGAGAAGTATTTAATAAATAAATAAGAAAATATAAATATGTTATATTTTGCGTTATTAATAAAAATACTATTACTATAGCAAACCGTAATATTTTTGAAATACCGAAATCAAAATTATCAACATGTACAAAATGTGCCATTAAAATAATTAAATATGAAATTATCATTTTATTTCCATTACATATCATTAACAAAAACCAAAGACAATTATATAAAATACTTCTATTGAGCCTCAAAGAATCTAGACAATTAAGTTGAAGATTTTCAAAATGTTACAAAACTATTATTATCTTTGTATCTGTAGACTTAGTAGCTCTAGAATCTAGAGCCCAATAATCCATATATTTAATACTTTGACATAATTTTTATAGTTTCTTAAATCAAATCTCTACAATTTTACTGAAATCAAATGCAAATGATGAGAAGAAATTAAATAAGTTATATCCTCAAAAGTTTCAGAAAAATCTTCTCAAATTTCCATCAATTTTTCAAACTATTAAAAGATTTTGTAGTTTTACGCAACAAAATATTGATCATAGACTAAAACAAAATAAATATAGCTTTTAAAATGAATTTTATCAATAACAATAATTGATTCCAAAAAAATTTATTTATTTATTAATTAAAACAAAAATTAAATTTCAAAAACATTATTATAGTCTAAAGATTTCTAAATATTAATACTTTACCATTGGAAGATAAATTTACAGGTCATATTTTTTCAAGTTCATCATTACCAAAAAGATATTGCTTGCTCCTTTCTACAATATTTAAATCTCTGAGAAGTCATAGCTTTTGATAGTCACTTTGTTTTACTATTTTATTTTCTTTTAAAGCTTTTTTGAAAAGCCTTGATTTCCAAAATCACTATTTAAAAGTATGAGGAAATGAAACTAAAAATCTTTTGAAAACAAATCATCTGATGAAGAAAATTAAACAATAAAAAAAATTAATTTTATTCATGAAAATTCTATAAATTATTAAAATCTCTTATTCGATTATTAGAAAGAATATTTTATTTTTGTCTACAACTGCATCAATTTATTTTTCGAATTGTCATTAGAAAGATTTTAGATTACTTTTATTTTATATTTATAAACTCTCATACAAGTCAAAAAATGTTGAAAAAATGAAATTTTCACGTTCACCTAATTTCATACAGACTACATTATTAGAAAATTTGTATTATTTATTCAGATGTCCGTGTTGTTTTTTGAGTATTAATTATTTGACAAAGAATAATTTATATCACAAAGCTTTGATCTCAACAAACTCTTTCCTATACCTTACTTTTAGAGATATCTGGAGTTGAAAATTTTAGTATTTATTTTAGTATTTAATTAATACTCAAACATAAAAACAAGTGTTATATATATATATTATGCAGATTCCAATTGGATAATAAAATAAATTTCGTTTTATAATTAAATTAATACAAAAATTTAATGGATAAAATAATAAAATTAAATATTCATTTAATATAATTCAATATAAATAAAGGTTTTTATGGTGTAACGAGGAACAGTCAACCTCGTTAGCATGTAACCCAAGTTAAATCATATTCATATTCAATTCCACGCCAAATCAGACCTTTCATATGATATGTGAGAAAATCTTCGGATTCTTAAAATTTAAATCACTTGAAATCACTTGAAAAAATCCGTGCTGAAAATTCATGAATATCAAAAAACATCGATATCTTTAGTGATTCATATAGTTAATTTTTAATAAATACAATGTCGATTAAAAAGAAATCAGTGGTGAAAATTGAAAAAAGTCCTTATAATAATAAATTTGCTGAGATTCATACCAAAATATTAAAAAAAGGCAATAACTCAAAATTGCCAATATAGATTTTCCTAATTTTTTTCCTTTAACCTTTTAAGTGGTTATGGCGGATATATACAGCATCAACTAAATTGACCTAAATTGACAAAATATGTTAAAAATATATCATAAATATTACTTAACATATTATCTTAATAAATATCATCCAATAAGATATTATTTAATTTTTTGTAACACTATGCCCAAGACGTACTTATACGCTAGCGGATAGCAAAACTCGACGCTGAGGAGAGCATTTCGCTTGATGAAATAAACCAATTTAGAGGTTAAAGAGGTAAGTCGAAAAGCTTAATATAAATCAACACCGTTAATTAGTAATATATAAATATATAATAAGAAAATACAACTATTTTAATTAATCCGAAAATTTAATTCTTTTTTAACTAGATTTATATTTAAAATTTCTACTCAAAATTTGCGCAATAAAAATTATTACAGGTATTGTTCAAATTTTAATCAAGCCTATACTCATTTATAATATAAATGATATTATTATACTAATTATATTACATGGTCTAAACTAACTACGTCCAACATGCGGACCAATTGAAATGTGTCTGCGGGTCACTTGAAGTTTAAATGTTAATAATTATTAAAATAATATTTTTCTTAAAATTTACTTGTTAAATAGTTATATAATATTTTGACCAACAAATATAATAACAATATTCAAAAGAAAAAAGAAAAGACATATTGAGATAATTTAAGACGAACTTTCGGTCATGTAAAAAATTACCACGCATTCGTATTTTATTTACATGATCTTTTATTAATAAATTAATAATAAAGTCAATTGAAATAACCATACATATTGAAGAATTAATATCAACAATTTCCAATTTTAACGAAATAGAACTACTTCATTATCTTTATGCTAAACAACTTATTCGAGAATCAATTTGCTGCAGTCATTGCAGGGTTGCTTTAAAGCTCATCAAAAATAAACGAAGTTGGTGCGGTTTCGTATTAACTACACTTGCTCGAAAGTTAAAACAACAAATAGCATAGCTTCGGGTTCAAAATTCGAACACATTTGAGTTTGTTTATGTTTATTGTTATAAACTTTTTGGTTTTTTTAGCGGGGTATTTTTTAAATGATCGATTTTAGTGGTATTTTTTTACATTATCCCGAACTTTTAATAAATATATTTTATAATAAATAATATTTTAAATTTTACATTTTAAGTTGTATTTTATACGTGGATTTATAACTAAAATTAATATTATTTTTGGACACGGTTGGTCGAAACTGAGCCCAAATTATTTTTAATATATAAACCCGGAGTGGGCAAGTGCGGCTCTATGATGAGCTGTGTGGCTCCCATTGAGATCTGATTTTATAGTAAATGTTGAATATGACAATATGTGGTGGTTCTTTGTAATACAAGGGAAACCTGTATTTGGCTTTCGAGGACCTCATGCGTATCCACCCCTGATACAAACAATGCTACGCAAACTAATTTTTTCAAAAACAAAGAGCCAATATTGAAAGATTAAAAAACGAAATATTTATTTAAATTATTTTTGTTAATTTATAAAAAGATATGTCCAAATTTCTTACCAAAATATTTATTTCAAAAATATTTTATTTAAATGAAATTAATTTTATTCATTTTAACAAACAAGAATCACATTTCCAGGACAATTCTCACTATTATTTTTATTTACATTATTTAATTACAAAGGAATTTTTCTTAAATGGTCCGATTGATATAAATTTCCGAATTTCAGAATATGCATCTTAAAGACATTTTTAAAAAATTAAAATAAAATTAAAAAGATTACCATTTTTAATTAAACATTCATTTTTATAAATGTTATTATTTGAGGTTTCGTAGTATATGTTTCATATTTAATGTTGAAGCTGTGAAAATTATAAACAATTTATTTATTTATTTTTATTTATTTATAATTTTTAAGGTAGAGGCAGTCGATGAAGATGAGGATAGTGAAATTACTTATAGGGCAACGGATTTCAGCAGTCAGCATTTTAGTGTATCAAGTAAAGGCCAAATATTTTTAAAAAAACCTCTTGATTTTGAAACAATTTATCTTCATTTAATTGATGTACAAGCATCAGATAATGAATTTATAGCTAATACAAAAGTCGTCATAAATGTTGTTGACGTAAACGACGAAGCTCCTCAATTCAATTTAAATCCATCATTTTGCAGAATCGAAGAAAATCAGCCAGAAAATATTATAATTGGACAAGTTAGATTCATATCTAAAATATATAATTTTAATATATTTTATAAATTAACCAATAATTTATTTTTAATGCCCATTAAAACTAAGATGATATATCATCACTATAAGAAATCAATATCTTTTTAAATTATTAATAAAATAATAATCAATATTAATTATCCCTTGTAAATTATTTTTTTAATAAAAATAAATTATTTACAATAAATCAATTTTTGGTAAAAAGTAAAGTTTTTATTCATTTTTTCACAATCTTAAAATTATGTCAATTTTAAATTCAAAATTCTAAAAATGGTTTAATTTCAATAAAATATATGACATTTATTAATTAGATAAACCAACTTTTGGTGCATTTAACACATTTTATGATTTATTATGCTCGAGTAAGGAATTTGCAGCGAGTTGGCATGTTATTTTAACTTATAGTAGTAAATAATTGAATAAACATGGCGATTACTTAATTATTAGGAAGCACCACTCAATCATGTGTTTCACGATATATTTCGACAGTCTTCCTGTTATCATTAAATAGGATATAAAAAAATATTTTATTAAGATATTAAAAAAGTATAATTAAATTACATTTTTAAAATTTAATTTTAATAATAGATTATTTTTCAATTTAAACGATTTTCAGTAAATCTATTTAAAAATTATTAAAATATTTTATTATAATTTTAGTTTATTTTTATTTTAATTTATAATAAATAATTTATTAGCAATTATTAACCTTAATAAATAAATTATTCAATATATCTACAAACAATATATAACTTGTTGATAGAACTGCGAACTTAGCAAAGATCAAACGACATGCTATGAGCCTCATTTTAGTAGTTGGTACAAATAGCAATCAATGTGCTTAACATATAACTTCAGAATAAGTGTTTTAGTTTTATTCTCAATAATAATTATTTATGAAGCGTATTTGCTTAATTTTATTCCTATTTACAATGAAATTTGCAATAAAAATTAAATTGAACAAACTAATATTTACAGATAACAATTTGGGATCGAGATAGTGAAGCTGCTAATGGAAAGTTATCATGTTGGGAACCAAGAAATCTCTACAATAAACAAGCAGTTATTTTCAAACCTCCTTTAGATAGTAAAACCTTTTATGGAAAATATGATTTATACACAAGGATTCGATTTGATAGAGAAGAGACAATGGATGATGTGAAGAAAGTTATTATTGTTTGTGAGGATGGTGCTGCAAAAAATCCATTAACATCAACAATGACTATAAGCCTTACAATAGCTGATATAAATGATAATACTCCAATATTCGAAAAACCTATTTATTCAACCAGAATAAAGGAAAACAACCCCATTGGTGCAAAAGTGATAAAGGTATTGAAATAACTTATGAACCTTTGAATAAAATTAGAAAATATGTAAAGAAATTTGTTTTTGATAATCTTTTATCTTTTATCTATTACCTTTTAACTAACACTTATGTCAAGAATCTAGATGACGCAGGGTCAATAAATCTGTCAGTCCACAAATAAAATGTTTAAATTCACATTAATTCTGTATGAATAAATGACCAAACCGGATTTGTTCAAAATTTTGTTCAAGCAATTCCTGGAATATATATATAAATATATTTAAATAAAATACTGGTAGTGCAGATACTACATATACAGCACCAAACCAGAAATGTAAACATATATACGAAATTATGTAGTTCAGTCCAACATTGTGAACTTACCACATTTTGTAACAAATTTCCATCATTGTTTTTTACGCGGTGTTTTTAAATATCTATTTTTATAAAATTTTCAAGCATGTTGAGTAGTTTTTGGAAATTGATATTTTAATATATATCACAAGAAGAATCGAAAACTAAAATTCTTACAAATCTCCGTTTGTCAATTCACTAATAACAATAATATTTTTGACTGTAGAATTTATAAATGCATCGGTAAGTCGGCTGTTTGTTTTTAGTCAAGGTGAAAAGATACAATTATCATCGGCATTATTATTTTAATAATAAATTCTCGATTTAATTAAATTTTAAGTTAAAAGGAATAATTTATAGATATTTTTTTTTAAAAATCCTTAAAAGATAACGTCAAAGCAAAGAAAATGTACTTTTACTGCTAAATTAGCAAAGCAATTTCCATATATCACCAAATGTAATATAGGAAATGACAAAAGAATAAAATGCGAAAAATACTATGTGACATCTTAATTAGTTCCGAAAGTTATGTGATTAATTGACATCTTCGGTAGCACCAGTTGCTCTATCAGCGAATCTTAATGATGTTTTTGTAGGAAGCCAATTTAATGATTTGGGACAAGTAGACAGCCATAACTGAAGCTGTATTTGTTTTTCACATTGTGAACCATAACCGTTGTTTCAGATCGATAGCTTGTACGTCAAAAATTTGTAAAAAATATTTAATAAAGAGTTTAAGCCTGCTAGAACAAAATCAGAAACTATAATCAAAAATATATTTGTATCATTTTCAATTCGCCCGTTCAAACGGAAATGAAAAATATCTCTTTTGTAAAGGTGATATTCTCCCAATTGATTTGGAAATCATAATCATTAATTTTTATGCACATTTTCATATTTATACGGTTCAAGGAGCTTAACTGAAAGAATTTTGTGATAAACACGTATTGAATATAAATAAATAATTTGTTTTTGTCAAACTCGTTTGTTATCTCTAATGCCAGCGATAAAAAAAATCTTAAATCAATCATTGAAAAGTTTTTTTGTATCATTGGAAAAATGTTCACAATTAATCGAAAACATTTCCAGAAATAATAAATCAGAATTGCTGTTATTATTTCTTCAAAATCAGGCAGCACTTTTTGAAAATAATATAAAATGTATGGAATGAGATGCTAGAAATGCTAATGAAATTTCTGAGAGTATTCATATTTTTAAGTACAAATGTTTAGAAAAAGCGGTCATATTTTGTTTAAGAAAACTTGTTGGAAACGAGGCTATTAACAAAACTTTTGTGTCGCACGTCTTTAAATTTTTATCAGACCCTTTCTGAATATTTAAAGAAGTGTTTGTGTCAGTTTTCCAACATTAATAATTTTAAATGAATATTTCTTCAAACTTTCCCACAATGGAAAGCCACACAAAGTTCATATGGATTTGTTTCCAAATATTTTTGTGACAATATATTATTTAACGAAATCTGTTATATTAAAAAATATGTTACTGAAATGAAAATAAATTACTGTGTTTGCCAGTTACAAATGGTGCCACAGAAAGAAAACCTTTGAAAAAAAAAGAATTATCTGTCGAAGCGTTTTAACGCAAATATTGTAAAAAGCGATGAAATTTTGAAATAGATAAATTCAGCAGAAAAATATCTGTAAAATGCAATGTTTTTTTTTAATTATAACATATAATTTATGTTCTTTTCTAATTAGTCAAATGAATTGTTAACAAATATTTAAATTTTATTAAATTAAAATTTATGATATGTGTTCTTTATAATTTTTTTTAAATGTTTACCCCCTCCCGTACCACATTCACTCACAAGAAATCTGTGAGCAACAGAAAGTGTATTATATTAAAATTGATTAAAAATGTTTCCTTCAATAATGTGAACATTTAGATGTAGCTTTGTCTTTTACTTCTTTACCTTTTCATTTCAATGAATAAATAAACCCTCATACCGATTTTCATTGGTCCACTGGAAATCTATGCGACCGCAATTTCGCCCTATCACACATGAAGAAAAAATGGTATTTGTTTTGCAATGTCACCGAGAAGAATTATTACAGCAACAATATTTAAAAGAACAGTAATTGTCGAAGGTTTTGTAAAACAATCAATCGTTTCTATATTAACTACTAAATAACAAAATTATTTTATTTTATTCAATGGGATGCTAAAAAAGTTATCCTAAAACTATATAAAAACTACAAAATGTTCTATCAAAATTTAATTGGCCATTTTACTATTTTTGCACAATTTAATTTTTCAAATATGTCTTTTTCCATATTTGTAGATTTTTATGACATTTTTATTTTAGCAATATACCAATTTCGGACATAAATAGATTAATTACATTTTTCAAGATTTTATTAAATTAGCTTACCAATTCTAATAAATGATTTACATTCTAAGACTAGTTATGAAATTTAGATTTTTTTAATAAAAAGAAATAAAGAGAAAACCTTTTATGTAAAGAAAACGATTCATTGTTTAAAACAACTATATATAAATTTTCTTGATAATTGATTAACCTCATATTACACAAATAAGTTTTGTTTTATTACAATAGGTAACCGCGACAGACAAAGATATAGGAGTGAATGGATTAGTTACATACGAAATTGATAATCTCCGATCTATGAATCCAGAGAAAAGTCTTTTTGTGATAGACTCGGTCTCAGGGTGGGTCACAGCGACTCTCAAACTTGATAGAGAAAAAGAAAGCTTTTACCAGGTTATTAAAATTTATTTTAAAATAAAAATTTAATAAATTGTAATAATATTGATATTTCATTTATTTTCAATTTGAAAAATGTTCAAAGATTTGTATTGCATAAAATTAATTTTTGATTTTTTTTCAAAATGAAAATAGATAAAATATCAAAAAACGAAATAAGATCAAAGGTGTATGTAAATAAAATATTTTAGTGATATGGTGAAATTAAAATAAATATTTAAATAACATATTATAAGAAAAAGAACAATTCTTTATGTGCTGCTTATTGGTTTGATCTCGAATCCATTCAATTATATTCAATTAAGAAAAACGCAAATATTTTTAATGAATATTATATACTACTCATTTTTTATAAAGTTCTATATTGTATTTCTAAACAACATTACTTGTCAGGTACATAGTTTGAACTATTTTGTTTAAATTCTCTTTAAATATATAATTTTTTTAAGTTTTTACTAAAAAATTTGAAATTCTTTTTTTAATAAATTATCCTTTAATCTTATCAATAGATTTAGCTTTACTCATAGGCAATAGGTGCTTTTATTAGATTAATGTATGTTGTTTTTGAAATAAAAATAAATTAAATTTAGAATAGGTTTTGATTTTGGAATATCAAATGTGATTTCTAATGTCAGACTAGTTTTGAGCTTATTTGATACTATATACGAAATTCGATTACACCCGGGATTGAATCCAGTAACTTTGTTACCAAATACAATAATCTGACCTAGTCAGCCACCAGGCCGCATCAATTATTCTATTTTATTTGGATCGCTCTTATCAAATGTATATAAAAATTTAATTTAAATGTATAAATACAATTTTAAAACTTTATTTTATTCAGTTAGTCATCCGTAAACAAATGAAGTATGTCGTTCTAGTTTATCAATTATCGCCATCGGAATCCATTGCAGACTTTAGCTATGTTTACATATATTTCATAACATATAAATTATATAAATTTCCCATACGCCTAATTTGTAAAATATTAAATTAAGCCATTAGAAATCTTATTGAATATCACTTTAAACACTTTACTCAAATTTAGATTATTATTAAATATAAGTTAAATTACAGAAAAGAAGTTCTATTACATAAGGGTATCATTTATTTTTATTATTACATTCAGAAAAAAATCGGCTTTTGTTAAGAAAATAAATTTTTCAATTTTGTAGCCTACTGTCTTTTACATATATTAGGAGATATAAAATTACTTCAAATCTTTCACCTTAATAAACCCTTAAAATAAGTGTCATATCTCAAGGATCCCTTACTTTATATAAGAATAAAATAATCAACACTTAAATTTAACTTCATATACAACATGTTTCTAGTTAATAAACACAATCTAGAAATTTTCATACGTTTATTTTATACTTTTCATTTTATTTACCACCTTTCTATGTTTTCTTGTGTTTATTGATGTTTTAAGAAATATTACATTCAAAGTCTATTAGTTTTAATTGAACATTATTTCCATTAGATCTTTATCATAAATTATTCTGCTCTATAGTGAAAAGGTTAGAAAAAACAGTTTATTTAAACAAAAATGATATTATAAAACTTAATGCATTCAAAAAATTCACGCTTCAGTTAATCAGTAATATAATTTCACCCAATAAAATTAATTAACAAACTTTGATATAAATTGTAATTTAATTTATTTAAATTGAAAATTAATTCAGCTTAATTAAAATTTATCTAATCCATTATTGCGTAAATAAAATTTGAAGTTGGTAATTATTTTAATTTAATTTTAATAAAATAATAATCATAATCAATATTTTATTGAGAATTTCAAAAATATTTAAAAAAAAATTAAATATTGACCATTTTTAAATGACATATTTTTTGCAGTTCGATTTTTCGATTATTATCATAATGGTTGAAGTGAAACGAGTTAAATTGGATGGCTATATTGATTACTTAAATTGTTTTCCAAGAAAAATCTATTTGTAAAATTAAATTTATTTAAAATTTATATTAATTTTCTCTGTGTCATTTAAATATTTGATTTAACTTGTTAATTAATGTATATAATAATCTTTTTTAAATAAATTTTATAGTAAAATCTTTCGTTAAGGTCGTTTGTTTTATTGAACAGTAATTACAAGACTTTATCAATATGGTATAATTATTAGAACATCTTTTGATTTTCCTATCTGATTTCTTTTCATTTTCAATTGACATTAAAAAAATTATTAAAAAATTGACTATGAATCACTAAAGATATCGATGTTTTGTTGATATTCGCAAATTTTCGGCACACACAAAATCACTTGAAAAAGGTTGTGTCCTAAAATTCGTGATAATAAAACATCGATATCTTTACTGATTCATAGTCAAATATTTTTAATAAATATAATGTCAATTGGTATAATAAAGCAAGAAACTCTTTGAGGTCTAGAGCTAAGAAGACCTTCAGAAAACCGAATTCTCATATAAAATTGCCTCTGAAAAACCTAGAAAGAAATATAAAAGTAATATGTTTTAGTATAAAAATTGATTTTTCATACAAACATATTTTATATATTTATTTGATCCACAGAATAGAAAGGCCACAAAATAGCCAAACATTTAAAGGGTCCATAGCAAAATAAATTTATAAAGAATTAAACTGTCATTAAAATTAAAATTAAAATAACAATAAATAAAATAATAACAAAATTAAAAGTAATGATCCAGACCAAAACCTTTTTATAATATTAATCATTAATATAATAATACTATTGATAAATGCATAATTATTTTTTAGGTATCTTTCATCTTTAAGAGATACAATTTTATACAGCCCACTTCTTAAAATTCCATATATGATATAACAATTACATGAATTCATTAATTTCTTTTTAATTGGACATTCTTTTATATTGCAATTCCAATTATTAATATTTCATATATAAATTATAAAATTTCCATTTGGAGCTTGGAATTTTCTCTGGAATTTTCAATATCAATCTTCGACAAAATTGTTTGTCTCTTATTTTTCCAATGTTTTTAATCATATACATTCCCGTGTTCCTTCCACCAGTCTTCAAAACCGCTATATAAATTTTCCAATTTCGACTCTTCTTATGTATTGTATGGTGCATTCTATTTACTTTGGATTGTAAACCGATACATAATTTTTGGCTTATTCATTGTAATAAGTGTCCAAAGATATTTACAATTTCAAATGTTTTGCACTCACAGAATTAGTAGGACACTCAAGACAAATGAAAAAAATAGGATAGAGCATTAATTGCAACTTTTTTGTGTATTAAGTAATGAATTCAATAGCTTTTTGTTGTATTTCTTCGCCCATGTTAGCATTTTTAACAATGGCTTTTTCTTAATTTTAAAGTTTGATTTACAAGACAAATAGATGATTCTGCCAAAATCCCCACCGGCGAAATAATTAAATTTCTGAGAGCGAGTAATTTATGAAAAGAAATGATTCATCACATTGGTTTACGCACCAACTTGTATTATAGATAGTTTATCTCAGTGGAGTTTGGTGTACAATTAATTTCAATCACCTCAGACAACTGAAAGACACACAAACACAATTTTGTTTAACACTTCCAAAAATGGCTACCAATGACCAAAGAATCTCAGACCATTATGACTTTAGCATCATCAAATATTGAACTAATTTTAAAATTCACATAATCAGTAGAATGGTGAATATTTTGAAATTTTTTCTACAATTATTATTTAAAATTATATAGATAACCCCTCACTTGAAGTAATCTACATCTCGTTAATTAATAAAAGTAACAGGTGAAAATTGAATGTTTCAATTTGAAGCTCTCTTTTTTTAAGAAATATGCAATACATTCGCAATAACTTTTATTTTGGTTTCCAAAGTTCCTTTCCAAAAAACGTTACAAATGTTATTTATATAATGTTTATTCACCTTGGAGATTTCTAATTAATCATTCATCAGTGTCTTCTATCTATGGACAGTCATCATTGCTTTCGAAGGTATAGGTTACTTCTTGAAGAATAATCATGACTTTTGCTGTAAATGAAAACTCGGTACATTCATCTGACGCAACCGGGAATTATTAAATATTTGCAGTTTTCCTCCTAATTGTGACTATTTTGGTTTTGTTAAATAAAATGTTTCCAAATTGTCAAGTATTAGAACCTATACAATCATTTAGACTTCCGATTAATAATTTATTCTATATCTAAAACATATACCTGAAATGGGTGTCAGGTGTTTTGAACAAGAACCATTTGAAAAAATCTGCATTGAAAGTGTAGGTATAATACAAAACAAGATATACAAGATGTTATTGTCAGATTTTCAACAAAAATAATTTCTTCATTTTTTAAATAAACTACAATTATTTTAGTTTTAAAGGAATGAAGTTTTTTATAAATAAGAATTTGTATTGGAGATATGAATCGTACTTTTTCACCTATGATATTAAAGAAACAATTTAGTACTTTGGTATTGTAGGATTTTACGGAAAACATTCCATTGATAAACTTTTCGTATGTGAATAATTTTTCAGATGCAACAAAAAAAACAAAACTATGTAAATGAGATAACACATAATAAACTTGTTATGAAAATAAAAGCTACAAACTCGAAATAATACTTTCTTTTTGGTTGATCTAAAGCAGCAATGGCTAACCCGCAGCCCGAGACTAATGCTAATGGATAATGCGGCCCTCCGAATGATTTGAATTTTACAAAAAAAATGTATGTAAATAACATAGAAAATACTAAAGTTGTTCAAAAATTTTATTTTCAAATTTTATAATTAAATTTTTATTTTACATAATGTATATGTACATTTTCATATACATAAGTCCATTATATATATATATAATTTTAGCGAATATTTTTTTCTTATCCTCAATTATTTGCATTTTGTATATATGTTATATACAATGCATTTTCATAATGAAACTAAACTTTTAAATGCGGTTGACTTTTTTATGCGGACCAGATGCTGCAAAAGGTTAAACACCAACGATCTAAATGCAATTATTGAAAAGAAACGACCAGTATTATAGCTTTCTTCCTTCCTACCTGATGATGACAATGAAAACTGTCAAAATATATCGTAAAACGGATGTTTAAGTCTCTCTTTCTTATAATTTTTATTATTAATTTAATAATATTCTTACGTCATACAAAAACCAGTGGCTGAAAGCCATAACCTATATAAACCTAATAAATGACAACAATATTATCCAAATACATATAAGATAAATATATAATTCCAATTAGTAATTTCATAAAGTAAGTTAGCTTAGAATTTTTTTATTTATTATAATAACAAAAGTTTTAACAAATTAAAGTTTTTAAGTAAATTAAAACAAAAATATGTATATTCTTTTGTCATGAATTAAGAATTTAAATATTAGATTAATAATTTCCCAATTAAAATTCATTCATTTTATTTAATTTTATTTGATTCATCTAAGAATTACTTTAAATTTCTATTTAAAAAACTCACCACTGATTAGTTTTGCTTAATTGAAACTTGTAAATTTCACAGTTTTCCCAGAATTTAATGCATTTTATTATTTCTGAAAAGTTTGATATTCAAAGAAAATGTTTTAGGTCAATTAATGTTTTAAAAATTGCTTTTTTCTCTAGAAATTTCGTAATAAATGATTTGGAAATTTTTTCACAGTAATGAACTTGTTCTTAGAAAATGTAAATATTTCATATTTTATTAACTTTTCAACTAAAATTTAATATAAAACCTGATTTGTGAGTAGGCTGGTTTGAGAAATATTTTCCATTCGTATTGTCGGTATTTGAAAGATGCCTATTTTTAAAGGCTTCAAACAATTTAAGATATCCTTACAAATCCTTACAAAGATATTCTAACAGATTCTTCTACTTCCATATATTGATACGGTGGTACTTAACTTACCTAACTTCTATACAAAGGGTTTGTGTGGTGTGTATATCGCAAAACAATCTCTGTCATACATTTTATGACACTGTCGTAACTAAAGGATCTGGCCACATCTTGTTCAATCGAAACAACTGATAAGCTTGCCTGGAGTTTTTGTTCCATGGTTAATTTTAAATTATATAAAATTAAATTTTTGGAGTAATTAGAAAACTCATTGCATCTTGAAATTTGAGTTGTTTGTCACGGCCTCACTGGCTCTCACCTTAATCTGTCTTCATTATTTATTCAACACCCTGTAAATATGACAACCACCAACAAAGATTTCTAGCGACTCCTATGGGTGTATGGATTAGAATTTTAATTTTTTCAATTTAATTAATAATTAATAAGATTTGTCAACATTTGATACAAATTTTCTGGAATTTTAATCCAATGAATAATGTGTCATTTATAAATTTAGGTCAAACTTTATTTTACGATACAATGTAGCAAAAAACGAATTAACATATTATTTGAAATAATACTGATAATTAATTTTGTAATTATTACCGTTTGTCCAATTATGAACAATAAAACAAAAAATCCGATTGATGATTTTATGTTGAAATTGAATAAATGAAAATGAAATAAAAATTAAAGAATCTTTAAATTCAATGAAAATTAAATATCCAACCCCAGAGAAATATTTGAGCAGCAGTAAAAAAAGAGATTGGAAAATACGAAAGTTAATTACAGATAAGTAAAATTTGATGAAATTCATTAATAAATTAAAATTAGAAATTAATCTTCCATCTTAAATTTGGAAATAAAATTGAAATACTTTTTTGTCTGGAGCATAAATGTTGAGTCTTTGAGCAATTGACAACTAGAAGTCTTTTCACATTAGGTTAATAATAGTTTTTTTGCTTTTGTCAGCCTTGTGATTTTATTATGTCAATTTCAATTTTTTTATTTTTAAATACCAATAAACCTAAAATACAACTAATTGTTGGGCATCTGAGACTTTGAAAAAGTGCTTATTATTATTACAGTGGTAGTCGGTTATAGTAAAATCGATTATAGTAAAAGAATTGGTTATAACAAAAAGAAAATAAAATCCATATAAAAATCGTTTATCATTTTTTCAAAATCACTCATAAATGAAAATCAAAAGAAAAAGTATTAGTATTTAAAAAAAATTAAATATCATTCACGAGGTCGAAAATAACACTAAAAAAGCAAGGTGGCAAGAAAATTTGGAATCAGCTCCGGTGCACTTACGTCAATAATGAAGAATAAATCAAGAATCATCTCCTTACAAGCTAAACACAGCAACAAAAGATTGAAAATATGATACTTCGTGCTATATGAACGTAGAAGATGCATTATTTTATAATAAATGATTTTTCTGGTCCCTTGAAATTTCACTATAACCGATTTCTACTGTATTATTATTATTATTATTATTATTATTATTATTATTATTATTATTATTATTATTATTATTATTATTATTATTATTATTATTATTATTATTATTATTATTATTATTATTATTATTATTATTATTATTATTATTATTATTATTATTATTATTATTATTATTATTATTATTATTATTATTATTATTATTATTATTATTATTATTATTAATGTTTCAGTTAATTATTATTTCAAAAGACAGTGGAACTATGCCAAAACAACAAACTTCTTCATGCACAGTTAATATTACAGTAATAGATGTCAATGATAATTCTCCCAAATTTATTGGACCAAATCAATTGGAAATATTTGAGAATGAGAAACCCGGTACAGAAGTTGCAATATTAATTGCAACAGATAGTGATGAAGGTGATAATGGAAAATTATTGTTCAAACTTTTGTCCAATCATAATGACAACTTTTTTTATCTTACTACAAACGGATCTTTACAAAGTGCCAAAGAATTTGACAGAGAAGCCACTGTGAGTTCTAATTATTATATCTAATTATTAAATTTATCATATTAAAAAAATATTGTTTGAATAATGACTACTTTAATTTTAGCTTTAAAAATAAATTTTTCAATGGTCATTAAAGGTAATGATGATTTCAGATAATTTATTATTATTATTTATTAGTTTGAAAGTACTATGAAATATGCGAACTTTTATTTGTTAAATACTTTAATTGAAAATAGGTAAGTTACAGCTAAAACGTGCTTATTGGAAGGGTTTCATGATGAGAGGATGAAAATAACTTTGGTTCACGAAATTGTATTACATATTAATGATATATATTTTTTAATTTATAAATATCTTTCTAAATTTAATTTATATGATAAA